>CATIWR010390052.1:0-10468 GCA_949677035.1 Omphalea diandra
AAAATGATATTTTATTTTTATTCACAAAAAATGTGAACAATTAATTTTTTATAATTTTTTCTAAAAAATTAAATATAAATAGTTTGAATAGTTAAAATTTTTTAATTAAGAAAATAAATTAATTTCATTTTTAATGCTATTTTTAATAACATTTATTAAAAAAGAGTTTATATAGATTTCGTATTTCATTTTTATATCTTCTTTTTTATATAGATTGCCTTTATATTTTTACAGTATTTTTAGACATTCATACATGTTTCATAATAATGAGATTAAAATTAAATTTTACTATAATCTAAAATTTATTAAAAAATAATATTAATGAAAAAAATAATATTATATACTATATACAAATAAAAATAAAAAATTTAAATTCATAAAATTAATTTTAATTTTTTAATTTTTTTTAAAAAATTATTTACGGGCAACTTGGAGAATAGATGTTTCTAAAGAGTTCTATATCCTTTCTAATATCCCAACTCTCTCTTGCTTTTAAAATGAAAAGCATGTGTGAAACAAGAACAGTAAAGGCATGGTTGCCTCTGTGTGAGCAACGGGGAGATGGGAAAAGAGGAGCACAGTCCTTTGTTCGAAACAAGAACAGGTAAAGGCAGAGAAGTCTTATTGGTTCTTTGCTGTGACTGTGTTCGTGGGTATATATTCAGTTTGGTGTTACAGACTTGGTCACATACCGAGTGAAGGAGAAGATGAAAGATGGGTTTAGATGGGCAAATATGTAAATGCATGAGATATTCCTCTACCAACCCGTTGAAACACCCCAATTTGGGGTGTTTTAATTTTGGGTGTTTTATTGGTTTGGGTTGGTTTGCCAAAACCTTTCAAACCAATCCATTCCACCCCAAACACTTCTATCTAAACACCACATTATTTTCCAAACCAATCCAAACCTACAATCCAAACAAAGTGTTAAGGTCCAAATCCATCTATTAGCCACCATTTCAGATAAATTGCTTTCAACATCTTTAAAGAAAATATTATGGATTGAGGTTTGAATTTTGATGAAATCTTATAAAAGTTGGATCATTTTCTGAATTTTTTTGAATATAATTATGATTTGTTTGAATTTGAATATTTTCTAACAGATATTCTTTTCACACAAATTACTCGTATCAAAACATTAAAAAAAAAAAAGAGAAGACCATATAAAAACTTCTAATATGATATATAATAACGATAAGACTATCAATAACTCGCCATTAACCTCGACGCAATGGTTAATGAAGGGTTTTTTTTAAAAAAAATGGTATTATCATTATAAATACTAAATTTGATAAAAAAAAATACAATTTTAAAATGGCATTATCATTATAAATACTAGACTTGGTAAAAAAATATAATATATCTCCTTAAAAAAGAAAATATCTATTAACACATAAAAAAAAAGCTATTATATCAAGCCAACACAAATTAGATACAAATTTGGAATCAAGAGATAATAGAATCACAAAGAGTATCATCCTTAAAACCAATTTGATATAAAAGGTCCAAAACAAAATAACTACTTGCATAATACAAGAGAATATCTGCATAAAATATGAGAATACCTATATAATGTAGGAGAAAAATAAATACAAAAAATAAAAACATTATTTTGATCGTAAATCCCTTCGTGGACTAGATATTCATATGACACCACTGTAATTTATCCATCAATATCTTAAAACACAACAAATGAGATTTGATTTTTTGATTCGAAAGATCTTACTTGAAAGTATCTTTTTTGCTCTTACAACCTAATTATTAAATAAAACACAAATGAGAAATAGAAAATTTTCGCCCAAAAAGAATATACTATCATACCTTAACAATAAATGAAAGTGAAAGTGAAAGTGAAATGGAAATAAAGGAAAATAAGAGGTAGATCATCGTTCATGGATCATCCACAGATACAAACATAAAGCCACAGACGGTGGCCTCAAAAGAAAATTTTAGGAAGTTTTGAGAGAGGCCAAATGTCATAGACAACTAGAATTCATGCTTGATGGATAGAAACAAATAAATTTGGATATTATTCTTTCATTACGTAAATCAAGGATTCAACAATTATTAATTATAATGAGTAATACTACCAACAAAACTTTTTATATGTTGTTTTGTTTGTGTTGCTCTGATTAAAAGTAAATTTTAACTTAGTAATTAGACAAAATGATGGCTATTAGGATTCATCAAGTTGTTAAACTTGCTAGTTTATCTAAAATTGATGAAAAATCTTTAAAATTGAATCATAAAATTAAATTATAAAATTATTATACGATTTACAAATTCTAAAAAATAATTTCAAATACACACACACACACACACACACACACACACACACATATATATATATATATATATATATATAAAAGATTAATTAATTTTCAATCATCTACTAATATAATATTTATGTTCTATTTAATGCATTATATCATAATCATAACTTATTATATACAGTGTGTTTTTATAATTTTTTTTTAAAAAATAAAACTATCCATAGAAACTATCTATAGTATTTCATTAATAATATATACACAATAAATAATATGACTTAACTTTTAATCATATTACTTAATAAAATATTTGATTAATATTCAATTTTATAATCATAAAGTGAAATATAATATTGTATGAACAAAAACATTAAGTTTAAAATTTCGCATATATAGTAGTTTACTCACAAATTTATCAATTTTACTATATTAATTACTTATATCGATTTTATGCAAAAATGATTTTATGCATAAGTTAGCTCTTTTATTTGAATAAAATTTTTTTTCTATTTTTCCTTTGAGTTTTCTTCAATAATTAGGTTGTAAGAGCAAAAAAGATACTTTTAGGTGAGATCGTTTGATTCAGAAAATCAAATCTCATTTTTTTGTACTTCAAGGTGTTGATAGATAAATTTCAATGGAATCATAAAAAATTCAGTCCAATAGGAGGCTTGCGGTCAAAACAATGTTTTTTTTCTTGTATTTATTTTTCTCTTACACCATATAGGTATTCTCCTGCTTTATGTAGGTATTCTCCTGCATTATGCAAAGAATTATTTTATTTTGGATCTTTATATTAAGGTGGTTTAAAGGATGATACTTATTTGTGATTTGATTATTTTTTTATTCCAGATTTTTTCAAATTTGTGTTGGCTTGGTATTGTGATCTTTTTATGTGTTAGTGGATGTTATTTTTTAAGGAGAAATTGTATTTTCTTACCAAGTTTAAAATTTACAATGATAATGCCATTTTAAAAAAAAAACCTTCATTAACCATTGCATTGAGGTTAATGGCGAGTTATTGATGGTCTTATCCTTATTATTATATATCATATTAGAAGTTTTTTTTATGGCCTTCCCTTCTTTTTTTTTTTTTTTTTTTAATGTTTTGGCATGAGTAATTTGTGTTAAAAGAATATTTGTTAGAAAATATGCAAATTCAAACAAATCATAATTATATATCAAAAAAATCAGAAAATGATCCAACTTTTATAAGATTTCATCAAAATTCAAACATCAATCCATAATATATTTTTAAAGACGTTGAAAGCACTTTAACTGATTCTACAAGAATAGGTTATAAAATTATATGGATAAATGTTATTCGCGATAAATATTTTAAACAATTAGATTAGTAGTTATAAATATTTTATACATTGCCATTTTGATGTAATATTTTAAACAATTATGCATAATTTGTTAATGAAAAATTAATTTTATTAATTTGTTAATGAAAAATCATTATTAAAAATTTGATGTAATATTTTAAACAATTAGATTAGTAGTGATAAATATTTTATATATTGCCATTTTGTATTTGAATATAATTAAATTCAGTTAAATTTAAGCTCTTGTTATTTCTTTTTATAATTAATCCAGAAATCAATAATAATTTATACTAAATAATGTAGATAACATATTATTTGATAAAGATAACATATTATTTGATAAACTAACCTAAAAAAAGCATTTCAATTATGTTATTATCATAATAATTTTTCTATCAATAAATTGTTACAAAATAAAAATAACATCCTTATTTGTCAAAGCACAATTTGAAAACATAATCAATTATTAATATATATTATTAATTTCAATCTCATAATTAATTTTAAAATATTACTTACCATTTGTCAAACAATTATATATAATATAGTTATACATCATTATTTTATATTATATTACAGAAAATAAATATATTTTCAACTGCCAAGATAAAAAAAATCAAATTAAAAAATAAAAATTCTAAAAAAAATTAAGGTTATATAAAAAAATATTTTGAACAAGAAATTAGAAAAACTTAAAATATAATATGTTCACCATTGAATTTTTCCAAATACACTACTTAGTTCTTCATATTCAAATATTATATTAAAATATTTTTATAATATTCTTTATTTATATAATGTTTTTTATTTTTGATAGAATTTATATTTTACTTATATATAAAAATTATATAATCTTTTAATTTATATTTATATTTAAATTTTAATTATTTGTTAATTATTATAATAAATTATGTTATATAATTATTTAAATTATTTTATTTATAATATTATTTATATATAATAAATATTTATTGTATATAATATTAATTGCCGAGGATATAACTCATTGGGCAGGTGGTTCAGGTAAACAAGCTATAGGACCCATTTCAATATAATCACCGTAAGCAAATTCGTATGCCCTGTGTCCATAGTCATCCGCATCTAAGCCATTTCTATTGAAGACCATTCATCAAATAAAGAGCATGTTGACAGCCAAAGAATTGCAGAGACGCCAAAAAAGAAATTGAAGGGTGAATAACGCTTTGATGCATTTTTACTAGCTGTGACATACACCGATCATATTTGACTTTGTAGGGATTTCAGCATCGCAGAGAAAACGGAGAAGGAACCACATCGATCATATTTGACTTAGCAGAGATTTCGGCGAGGTAAGGAAAGAATGGAACGAGCTGTTTGGTGCAGCATAAAGTGCGATGGTTTCTCTGGAGGTGAAGTGATAGTGAGAAAAAGAGTGAAGATGAAAATGAGAGTAAAAATGGTGGCTAATAGACGAATTTGGATATTAAGATTCAAAGAAAAATATGACGTCAATTTGTATATTTTTGTAATTTTGAGATAAATTTGATTTTTATTAGTTGACTCACAGAAAAAGTATAAAGTTCAACGAAAGAACAAGATGCTTTAATATAATTTTTGAAAGTAGGAGGATTAAATAGTATAATGTGACAAAATTCAAGAGGTTATAGTATTTTACCGTTTTAAATTTTAATAATTACGTTAAAAATGGGTAAATGAATTATTCAAAATGGGTAAAAACAAAAAAAAAAAAAAATCCAATTGGATAAAATTTTGGCATCCGCTCTGAACAAACTTCTAAGCCGCGTTTCACAAAGCAATCCTTTCCTCACCAGTGTCCACCATCAGTTCACAACACAATGGCCAGTGCGATGCCTCTTCCGCTGGAGTTAATTACCGAAATCCTCCAGCGGCTGCCGGTGAAGTATCTTCTACGTTTGAGATGTGTGTCGAAATCATTCCGCAACCTCATCGACAGCCCAAATTTCATCAAGCATCATCTTAGCAAATCCATGGAAACAAGAACTCGCCGGAAGCTCATTCTCCAAGAAGAATACCTCGATCATCTTGATGACCTTGAACTTGGTCCAAGATGCTGTCTTCCTACCAAGATTTACGGTGTCGATTTCGATGATGGACTCCAAGAGGCTATTCTACTCAATAACCCATTCCAATCCTCATACCTTACAACCCAGGTCCTTGGTTCTTGTAATGGTTTGCTTCTCTTGTTTTTAGATGATGAAAATCTTGCTCTATGGAATCCATCCACTCGCAGGTACAAGAAGCTTCCGTTCTGTCAAATTGAAGTTCATCCTTCTCGTTCCCGTCATTACTGTCATTACGGATTGGGATATGACTCTACTAGTGATGACTATAAAGTTGTGAGGATTGCGAAGATTAAGGGGGCAAACAATGATGATTTGTCCGCACAAGTTTGGATTTTTGGTCTGAGATCCAATTCTTGGAGAAGGGCTCAAGATTTCCCCTACGGTGAGTACAAAATCAACTATTCCCATGCATACTTCGCAAATGGTGCTTTGTATTGGCCGTTATACCTCAAAAACAATTCTTCTGAAAGGATGATTGTTGCTTTTGATCTGGAAGATGAGAGTTTTCGCATGGTGTCGCAGCCTGTTTATGGAACTGAAGATAGTTTGGGGGTCTTAGAAGGGTGTCTTTGCATGAGCTCAGAAAATGATGTGCGAGTTGATGTATATGTTAGTAAGAAAGTTGGTGTCGAGCTTGCTTGGAGTAATTTGTTCTCGGCTAATCTGGAGCAGTTTCCTTGGCATATTCTTTTTGGTTGCCTCCAACCTTTGGCGTATTCAAAGAAGGGAGATAAGGTTCTGCTGGCTTTAGACTTTAGGAGAATTATGTGGCATGACTTTGAGGAGAAAACGGATGAATCGGTTGAGATTCATGGCAAGCCTCTTGGGTTTTGTTCATTTGTTTGCTGGGAAAGTCTAGTGTCGCTTGGTGACAATAGTGAATTTGATGGAGCAGAACCTGAAAATTAAAATGACTCTGAGCTTTTCCAAGGTTGCCATAGACCAAGAGGTACGCTTTTGCGGAATTCATATTCAAACAAATTATGCAACTGATATTTTGTAGGAGGGATGCCATCTTCAAAATGATTTGTGATTCATAGTTGCTCGTCTGCTAGTATTTTGTGTTAGTTTGTGGCTGATATTTGAGTATTGCGTACCCAACACTTTAAGGAAGCTTAGTTCAAGTTAAAATAGAAGTTCCATTTGACTGAAAACAAAATAAGAAATAGATCTACGTATTTATTGTTAGTTTGCTGTAATCTTTTCGGCATGTTGGAGATCATAGATGGAAAGAGTCTTCTCTTGTTCATGTCAAGCAATAAATATTGGAACTACTTTAACTAGGACATATTACTCAACATTGCAGATTTAGTTGAAGCTATTGTCCTAGCAAGTGTTAATTTTCGTCTCAGTTTTGATAGAGAATACAACCTGTAGGCTGACTTGGGAATCAATACACTTGCGCCCTGTTTGTACCTTTCTCTGAGCATTCATTTGTACCTTCCTCTGTACCTTCCTCTGAGCATTCACTTGCTTTAAACGTTTGTCTAATTGTGGTCTCTTTGAAATTTGAAAGTGGGGGGCGTGCGATGATTGTGCTGCAAGCTAGATTTATATTTTCTAAATTGCAAAGTGGCAGGTTGATTTTTGAATTGCATGCTAGATCGCATTTTTTTTGTAGTAAATCTTGTTGATCCCAAAAAAATTAAAATGAGCTTGCTGTTGTTGATATGGATCATCTCGTTTGCAGAAACAAAAGCTACAAGTTCCTTTACAACTATTATGTTCTGCTTGTGCCAAGTTGGCAAAGATCTGTTCCGAAGATGCAATTCTGGAAAGAAATGGGATGCCTTTGTAATATTGTACTTGGAAAATAAAGAGCAAAAAAAAAAAAAAACATATGAACATATTTGTCTTGGATCATATAAGGATATGGGTGGCTTTTTTTTTTTTTTTTTTTTTTTTTTGAGCATTTTCATTGTTAATAATGAGTTTGTTGGGTTTAGAGAGTTCAGCTTGGACCAGCGCTATGTGTTGCTTGGCAATATATAGAGCAACAAATGGATTGAACATCATAGGTGCGCCCTAACAGGCAGATCATCGTGTCATTTGTGACACTCAATATATGCAATTGCAATTTGGTCCAGAGGATTGTACTCAGAATGCATGGAATGCCTTTGGGTTCAATAGAATCATGCTTTTCTTTCTGTGTGGTACTTGTGTACATGTTTACGCCTTTGAACATCAGACTCCAGCTTGTTCTAGAATGTTGAAGCTGTGCAATTTCATTAAAATGGACATGGTGCAATGCCTGCATTTCATCATCTATTCTGCTACCATTGGCTTTCTCATTTTCATGTCTACTATTGAATTTGGGGAGCACTGACTTAACAAGAAAAGTGTCATGAGAAATTAATTGAAAAATTCTATAGATTATCAGAAAGTCTAATATAGTTATATTTAATCCATCACTAATTAATAAGACTTTAATAAAAAAAACAAAAACAAAAGAATAAAGAAACTGTTTTTTCGTAACTCTCATATACAAGTCCTACACAGAATAGCAGAGTAATTGTATTTCTTTTGGACGCAAATTGTGTGTGTATATATATATATATATATATATATATATATATATATATTGCCATAATATATTATTTAGTCCTTCATTTTCAAAAATTATACTACAACATTCTGTATTTGGACTTCGTTCAACAGACGTCTGTTTGTTTTAGTGGGTTTTTACGTTAAGTCAAACTCAAAACAGTCAAAATTGATTAAATATTTTATCTAAACATAAAAAATACTCTTATGGAGCAATGATAAAAAATACCCTCTTGGACTACTTGATCACCATTGCCTCTACATCTAAAACCCTAACAAAATCGATCTCAAATTTCATGCACTATTTAATCGATCTTTGTGGCATCAATTGTTCAAGTTCGTGAAGAGGGTTGGATGCGTGGAATAAGGGTGAGCGGCTCAATTGACAAAAAAGAAGAGTAGCCTCTTCAGAACATGGCAAAATAACTATCAATGAATGCCCAAGCAATTCTCAACCAACATATGTGACTCATCCCTGTAAAGATTGTAAGGCATATAGGTTGCATAAAGAAAAAATAGTCTTAGATAGGGTGCGATGGCACCTCGACGAAGTGATGCCAATCTGTTTTCTGGAGACCGATCTTCTCCTTGTAAGTTTTGCATCGACATCAAATAATTTGGTAGATCAAAGCTCCAATAGAGGGGGTTATCTCTTTTGATTAAGAAATCTGAAGAAGATGACGTTCTTAGGACATCACTTATGCTTCCTGATCTACAATGGGATGGCTTGTTTAGAGAATTGGGTTTTTTCTTGGTTGGATACTCCTTGATTTTATTGAAAGATGAAGAGACTGAAGTTTTTACTCTTGAAGATGAGGATTTGAAGTCTGCCACTGCAATTGTTTGTTAAACATGGTTGGATCTAATATCGAAGTTTGCAGTTATTTGAGGAAAGTGGAGCGGTACATTGTTTGCGATTTTGCAGATTTCATTAGAATGGATGATTGGATTTGAGGTAAAATTGAATAAATTGGTGATATTTATAGTGCGAAATTGGGAATTAATACTAAATAAGAAATTGACATTGTCGTTTTCTGCATCCCTGTAACTTTAGTTTGCTCCTTCTTAGTATCCTACTAGGCTTTGGTTGTCTCGTTTATTTGTATGAGAAATCTGGATGGAGCTTTTGGTGACAACGAAGGCACAAAAAATGTGGATAGACCTTCTAGTGATGACAAAGGCAATTATGGCAAGAGAAATGGAAGATGTTAGCCATTTGCATATGTTGTATAAATACTTCCAATTTTGGTTTAAGCTGATAGCTATATCAATAGGATTTCTCAAGTCCGGGATCAAATATAATGATTTTTTTTTTATGATGGGATACTTATAGAAGCACTTAACTCATTGTAAGTGGCTAAATTGTTTGGTTAAATGCTCCTATTTTGTTAACTCATTCTAATATATAATGTCCTAACAGACTAATTTTATTGTTTAAGGATGAAATATAGATTGTTTCTAACTATGAATCTATGTTCTATTTGTATTTTTGAGAAGTTAACTTTCTGTTGGGACTTGAGATTGAGTGGGAACATCCATAAGTTTAAATGTCTTTCAGAAAACCTTCTTCTAGCTGATTAATGTTTCTTGCTTTTGGAAAATAGAGTTCTTGTACAAAAATATGGATCTGACATTAGTTTCATCAATTAATTATTGAGCTACTTATAAATGTAGATGATTAGGTGAGTATCTAGTTATTTTCAACTACTTACAGGTATTGAATTTCGAGGACGAAATTCTTTATAAGAGGGGAAGAAATGTAACATCCCTATCCACATCCATTGACATTATCACATGAACATATTCATTGCATAAATAATATAAAATCTCATATGAACATATGCATTGGATAAATGATTATTTAGTCATGCGATTTGTAGAAGCATGATAATGACACTTGCACCGTTACAGTTGGGACACTTGAACATATATGTAGTGTTTGTATAATTGCATGACAAATTATCTTATGTTGTGTGCATATTATATCATCATAAATAATGGTGTTATAGAGCTTATTTAAGAGTATAAGGAGCATTTAAGGATTGAGAGATGGATGAAGGTGCTTAAAGAGTGAAGAAGAGGGACTAAAAGAGGAAAAGTGAACTTCTAACCAATGGAAATAAAGCACCATGATTTTATATTGTTATAATAAGTTTATATCTAACAATTAGGGTCAGAAATGAGGGGTAATTCATGAGGTATGGCAGAAATAGAGTGAGAGAGAGAGCTAAGGAAGAAAGAA
>CATIWR010390067.1:0-24165 GCA_949677035.1 Omphalea diandra
AACGGCCACTTGTCTTGGTTGCAGGCCAAGTTCTTGGGCAAGCTTAACCTTTCTTTCTGGTTCAAGCTTGTTTTCAACCTCGAAGTTCTTCTCCAAGGCCTTAACTTGATCTACACTTAACCGGCGTTTCTTCTCAGCCACGTGGCCTGATTCTACCACACAGGCATCTTCGTCTAAGCCATCCAACATGGACTGAAATTCCCTCCCATAAACATGGTTCCGGTTTCTTGGACTCTGCTCGTCTAAAAGCAAACAAAGAGAGAAAAAGAAAGTTAGTGAGTGGATGAATAATCAAAGGTTTATAACTAAGAGAATAAAGTGAATTAAAGTCCAGTTAAAGCATATATATAACAAGTCTTCAAAAGGGTAATAAATAGTTAGGATTCAAAGGAAGTGTTATTAAGAAAGAAGAAGACAAGCACATGGGTATGTCTGAATACTAGACAAGAAGCTTTAAGATTAAAAAAAAAGAACAAAAGAAGTTAATGTAAGCACCTGTGTTTGGGCAGATAGACATGAAAGCACCAAGGGAATCAGAGCTGCCGAGTCTCTTCATGATTGCGAAAGAAAGAAAAAAAATAATTCAAAGAACAAACAGAGATCTTTTTTTGCTAGAGATCAACAAGCTTCCCTTTCTCCTCTTTCTTCCTTTTAGTCTTTGTAAGTATGTGTGTGTAATAATTGCTGATTTAAGTGATGAGATCTTGTTAGGAAGCTCAAGGAGAATTCTTTCTTTTTTACTTGTTTTAAGGTACTAGATTTTTTTCACTTATGTGGAGAAGTTTTATGTAGGGAGCTAGACCAGCCTGTATAGTAGTGCTGCTGTATATAATACAACTGTACCACCACTGATGTCTACTGTCTTTCCCATCTTTCTCCTTTTTCAACACTACTTCCACTTCTCCTCCGTCTTCACCCATCCAAACCCTAGAAAACACAACGAGCAAACCTACTCTCTCAAGCCAACAAAAACCAAGAAAATCACTCAACTTCCCTCTCTCTTTCTCTCTCTCTCACTACATCATTACTCAATCAATTTTAGCTTAGCTAAGAAACCTTGAATTATGCAACCCAATAGTCTATGACTGTTTATCTACAAAGAACAAAAACCAGTTGTTTAGATGGAGAGTGAAAGAGAGAGCTTTGGAATGAGAACAGGAGAGGACAGAGAAAAGAGTGAACAAGTTCACAACCCAGCTGGCCACCCACAATTTCTGTCTCCTTAAATAAACCAAAGTTGGGTCTCGGGGCTACACATTGGGTTAAAATCTGACTTGGGTTAGGTAGCGCAAATGAAATGAACCCAAAATTCAGTCCAAATGAACATTTTGGTTCACCGGCTATTTCCGGTTTTGGAACCCTTTTTAAGGCGCAAGATTTTTTTTTTTGGGTTGAGAGAGAGAAATATGAACGTTGTGTGTGGGATGGGGTGGCGGCACAGTATGGCTTCGCTTCTAACTTGGAATGGCTCAGCTCGGTTTTAGCTGGTTGAGATTTGTTTGGCGTCAGCGTGGCATACTCTCTGCCACTATGGCGTGGTCGGTGCGATTAATCGCGGATTTCATACAAATTTTCAGTACCTAGCACTTGCAGTCGATTATTCTGTTTTATTTTATTTTCAGAAATTAAAATAACTACTTTATCAGTCCTTTTTTTTTTTTTTTACAATTAAGTCTCTTATTTTTATTTGAGGTAAAATATTGATGACTGTATTAATATATAATTCTAATCTCGAAAGTAATTTACATGAATGTTCACATTACAATTTTTTTTTTTTGAGTATTGGATAAGGAGATTATATTATTAGAGATTATAAATTATTTTTTAATATTTTCTTAAAGGTATATTTATTTCAATTCATACATCAATTAATACTAACATTGTGTTTAGTATAATGGAATTCTATAATTTTTATGAAATTTATTTTACAAATCCACATTTTATATATTTAATATAAATGAAAATTCAAGTCTTTGCAAATAATTATAACTAGACCAAATTTTATCAAATTTTATAAAATTTATAAATAAATTGTAAAGTTATAAAGATTTTTCTTATGATAAAAATACTTTTAGTTAAATACTTTTTTTTTACTTTTTCTCCTATTTTGTCTTTCTCTCTTCTCTTTTTTCTTCTCTGTTTACTATCTTTCTCTTTTTTCTTGTATTTTTTATATTTGTAAAAATTTTAACATAAGCGCATTTTTATAAAAAAAATATTTTATTAAATTTTATACTTAAACTAAACACAAAATTCTTATCATTTGAATGAATTCTATGTTTATTTTATATCATGTCAAATATAGAAATTCATTTACAAACGAATTCTATAAAAAATCATTCGTAAATAAAATGAATTTTAAGTTAAAACTAAACTAAACACAATATAAAATTTCTTCATGTTTGATAGCAAACAACTGTAAAGCTAAAAGAAACTTGTACTTTCTTTTGACTACTCAATTTTCTCAATATAAAAAAGTAACTTTTAAGAAGAGATGGGTAAATGTAACTTTCTAAAAAATTTTAGAAATATTTTTTAAATTATTTTAAGATTATTTTTTAAATAATTTATTTAGTAAAATAAAACTATTCATATTAATAGATGACTACTCAATTTTCTCATTATAAAAAAGTAACTTTTGAGAAGAGATCGATAAATGTAACTTTCTAAAAAAGTTTAGAAATATTTTTTAAATTATTTTAAGATTATTTATTTAAATAAATTTATTTAGTAAGATAAAACTATTCATATTAATAGATTAAGGATAAAATGATATTTTATCAAATATTTTTTTCTGAAGGTTAATGAATGAACTAAATATAATTGTGAAAAAATATAAATCATATGCTGTACAACTTAATTTTTCATGAACAAACTTGTTAGAAGGTAACGTTTTCCTAAAAACTACTTTTATGAAAGTAAATAGCTTTGTATCAAATAAGACCTTATATTAGTTTTATGCATGCAAAGATATTTATTACTTTGGAGTATTGACATAAAAAAACAAAGCCAAAAATTTAAAAAACAAGTAAATTTTACTGACGATTTGGACTAATATTTTATATTTATAAGATGAGTAATTGAAAGCTTTGTAATTTTGTTATACTATTTAACTTAAGAGATTTAAAATAGTCACAAAGCATTGATAAAAATGATGTAAAAAGTGAATAACAAAATGAAAATAAAAATAAATGTAAAAACATTAACGTAAAAGGGAAAGTAACAAATAAAAAAAAACATATGTAGAACCGATTGTTATTTATTTATTATGTATTATTTAAGATTAAATATATAAAATTATTATTTTGTTAAAATAATAAATACATTTCTAACATAGTTATAGTTTAAAGTAACAATACTGTATTTTAATTAAATTTCCAGGCCGTACATACAGTATGGGTAACTCACTAATATTTTTAAATGATAATAATATTGACAAAATTTGAAAGATTTTTAACTTTTTGTTTATGAATTTAGTTACGTAAATTGATTATGCTACTCTTAATATATTATAATAAGTATTTAAATAAACACACTTCCCTTTGGAGGCGGAGCTGCCTCATTTTAAAGTGGATATCGCTCAATAACGGAATACTTTGATGCCTCATTTAGCAACAACTTTGTTTCTCGACTGACTGTGAAATCCGCCGCTAATATTTTACACCATAATTTTACATTATTTTTATAAATGAAAATATTTGTTGCTAAAATTGTAATCACTATTCCATCAGTAATATTATGTAAATTATTTTGCTGACCTTCTGTTAGAAATACATCAATAATTAATAGAAATTAGCAATGAAAATAATTCTATTAATAATTCGACAATTTCTTGTAATGTTGTTTTTACTTCAACAACGAAACATTTTGTTGCTAAAAATAATACCATTCTTTGGTGTCTCATTTAGCAACAACTCTTTTTCTCACCAGACTGTATAGAATCCATTGCTAACCACAATTTTACATTGCTTTTAAAGATAAAAATATTTATCGCTAAAATTATAATCACTAATCCATCTATAATATTATGTAAATTCTTTTTTTGACTTTCTGTTAGAAATCCATCAATAATTAATAGAAATTAACAATGACAATAATTCTGTCATTAATCCGACAATTTCTTATGATGTGAAAATTTGGAAGAAATTAAAGTGAGGAATTCTTTTTTTGTTAATTGTTTCATATCGATACAAAAATAAGAATGAAGTAATATTAAAATTTTTTTTGAAGAATTATATCAATTATTTTGTAATTCAATTTTTCCTTCATCATGCATACCCATTTTATTTAGATATAATTATGTTAAATTTATGTTAGTTATAGATTAATTTTAAATGAAAACCCAGTATTTGAATAATAAATTAAATGAAACAATGCATATCAAATTTAAGAACCGTATATGAAGCAATTAAAGAATAAACTTGAAAAAGTCATATTCAGATTAATTTAAAAATCTTTCTTTATATCTTGAATTAAGAACAAAATTTCAGAAACGTTATCATTATGATTGGAATATATAGTAAAAACATATAATACAAATTTATATTTTAATCCATTGACTTAAGATCCTTATTTCACCACTGCTTACCTTTTATTAATCTTATAAAGTAAAGATCGAACTTTTTTTATTTTAAAATGAAATATATTTTCATAATTTAATGTTTCAGCTCACTGTTGCTTAATAATTTTATACATTCTTATATACCAATTTTAAATACATTATAATAGATTAATCTTAATATTTCTAACTTATTTTTCTCAATAATAGGAATGAGTTTGTTATTGAATTAATATTAAATTTCACACCCAAAATAAAAATTACCCAAAGGTTAGTATTCAAATTGCTAAATTTTTTATTTTAAAAATTGATCAAAAAATTTTAACTTATAAACCAATTTTATGCAGAAACCATTAATGTTTTATTTATTATGTATAGAGAGCATAATTTTTTTATTGAGCTCTTAAGAAAAGGATTTAAAAAACACAAATTAAACTATTCATTTGTTGGATATTATAATTAATTGAAGATTGAAATAATTTCAACTAAACATAAAATATTAACGAATAATTTTTTTTAAAAAAATTGTAACGCCATATCAAATATGTTACAAAAGAATTAATAGTATTTTAAAGATAGTGTTTAATGTCTCTTGTCTTTTAAATGTCTCTTAAGAACTTTCACACAGAGTTTTAAAATCACAAAATCCTTATTGCTTTATAATCTCACATCAATTACATAACCATCAAATTTTGTTTTTACAATCATACTCAAAAATTGAAAATATGATTTTTTAATGCGAGTAAAAAGTAGGATGAATTGAATGTTAACTTATGCAAATCAATAAAATGTAAGTATTAGAGGTATCAGTTTTTTATCCAATCCAAAAATTTGATTCAAATTGGTCTAAAAAAATTTATCCGAACCGAACTCAATAAGAAACTAGAAACAATTTGAACTTGAATACATCTGATCTCATCTAACTCATGATTCAACCCGAATAACTTGATTTAAATAATTAAAAATATTTAAATTTTATTTACAAATAAAAAATATATTTACTTTTAAAATTAAAATTACAAGTAATCCGACCTAAAATTTAAAAAATGGTGAGAATTCTTTTTTGTACTTTGACTTGATTTGTCTACAATCCAAAGTGACTTGAAATCAACCCGACAAATTTATTTGATCCAAAGTTGACCCAACCCCATTTACCACATCTAGAAAATATACAACGTAAAAAAATGATCAAAATAAATAAATAAATAAATAAGTAGAATGGTAAAACTTTTAATTGAGTGTTAATGTCACTATCCCGTTAAAATCATTTATATTGCTATAATAGGATTGATGAGTTAATTAGTGTCGGTATTATTATCTTTCCAAAATATTTCAATGACTGTGGTGTCCTTTTCTTATGGTCATGATGATGCTTTACCATAAGATTTTTGTCATGTGTTCTTGTGGATGGCTGGAAGAACATGACTTGTGGATTTCTTTCCTACGACATGGATTATAAAGGTTTAGAGCCTAGCTTTTCTTTCACTTTTTTGCTCCATTTCCTAGCTCAAACCCTAGTTTCTCTCAATCCATACTCGCTCTTCACTCCCAAGCACATGTAATTGAAAGATAAGATTAAAACAAGTTCTGATTACCATCTAGAACCATGATCTTGCTTACTTCAAGGATTGGATAAGGTTTTGGAAGCTTGAATCTTCACCCTTCAAGCTCATGTTCTCAATCCTTCATTTATGCTTTCAACCAAGTATGTTGATGTTATCTATCTTGTTCCTAGTTCTTAGAGTTAAGTTTTCATTAAATAAACCTCGCCTTTAATTAAGGTTTGAAATATGTGCTAAGTTTAGCTCATGAAAGAGCAATAATTAAGCTTTATGGACGTCTTTTATTGTAAATTCTAATCAGTGCCTTCTTCACACAAACATGTTTTAATGCTAGAAGTTATTTAGATGTTGTGGAGCCATAGCCTTAGTTTGGGCATTTTGTATATCTTAGAGGAATTGAATGTTTTCACCTTATGTTTCATATCTAGTAGCTTTATTCATGATCTGTTGTTTGAGTTTTAAGCCTTGTCTTTATGCTAATAAACCTTACACTCATGTTGGCTCTAAGATTCCCTATGGATTCCTTTACCATAAAAGCTCTTTGGGTATGATATTCTCTTTAATATTTATCTTGATGAGTTAGTATATTTAGTTAGAAGTTAGAATGTTAGTTGAGATTTTTATATTGTGTGGAAGAGTTGAGATATCACTCAACATATTAAGTTAGATATGAAAGCCATACATATGTTTTAAAGTTAGATATGAAAGCCATACATATGTTTTAGTTATCTTAGATCATCCAAAGATCTAAGTCATCCATCAGAGGTTAAGGAGAACTTGGACCATTAATGAGTTTATGTTGGCTTGAAATTGCCTCATCAAGTAGGTCAGGTGGTTATTGCTTATTATAATGTTCATCATCTTTATTACATTATATGTAACTTGACTATACATCATATTGAATATATGTTTATACACTATGAGAATCTATCAATTCTTTGATGAAAATAAGCTAGTTACTAATGAGCAACAAAACAAAGATATAATTGGTGGTTTCCTTATTTGAGACAAAATAATAATAGATTTGAAATGAATATCAGCTACAAATTTGTAATCCATAGATGATTGATGCATTAAAAGTTAGAGCTTTACAATGGAATAGTGATGAATTGGACATAAAATTAGTAAATTATTTTTTTATTTTATTGCTAATTTTGGCACTAAAAAAAGGGGCCAACTTTGCAATGGAATAGTGATGGTTTAGATGCACTTTTAACAACATCTTTGAATTCTATAGTTTTCTAAAGCACTCAAATGCATCAATTATCCTAGCCATATCACATGGATTAGCAACAAATTAGCGAAGGAAGTTTATCAACATATAATCCATTGATAATGGTAGTTGGTTGCATATTAGTAACAAAAATTTCTAATAAAATGTCCTTTGTTAAATTTTAATTTTAATTCACGCAAACCCTTCTTCCCTTATTTTCTCTTATTATTCTTCTTCCTCCTATTTCTACTTTCTTTTATGTAATTGCCTAGATAGTGTCCAATACATTTCAACTTTGCTTATGCGCTCAGAGCAGGCCTCTCAAGGCCGATGCTAATAGAGCATATGCCCTCCCTTTTCCTTATCATTTCTTAGCAGAACAACCTAACAACACTAGTCCTTCCTCCTTCTTCCTTGTTGTCGACGCTGCCATTAAAGGTATGTATCAAGGTTTTTTAAATGTTCATATATTTATAGCTAATTTCTATAATATTTTAATTGTATAGCTTATTAATGTATGAAAAATGATTAGTTAATTACTAAATTAGAAAATGATACACTTAGTTATGGGAAATAATTAGTTTAGTTAAGCAAATTAGGGAATTAGATAAATCGGCTAATAATCTTTAAAAAATTCATTAGGTTAGGAAATTGTTTTGAAGTATTAATTGATAAATTAGATACTACAATTTGATAAAAAAAATTTATAAGTTTAGATTAGTTTAGGGTAATTAGTTTTATTTGTGAATTAGATACTACAATTTGATAAAAAAAAATTATAAGTTTAGATTAGTTTAGGGTAATTAGTTTTATTTGTGAATTTACGTTATTATTATGCTAAAATTTTTAATTTAATTTAAATTAGATTAATTTAGCCTAATTTCAATTTTTACTTTAATATGTTAATTTGACAAAAAAATATTGATAATTTAAATTAGCTTAATGTAATTAGATTTATTTGTTAATTTAGTTATTAAAATGTTAAATTGTTTGTTGATTTAGTTTAAATTAGATTAAGTCAACTTAATTAGAATTTGTTTATTTAATTTATTATAATGAGATAAAATTTAATCATTTAGATCAATTTAAGTTAATTGGGCATAGTTTCTGAACTTGCTATTATTAATTGAATTTGGTAAGTTAGGATTAATTGAAATTATTCATTTGTTAGAAAATTTCTGGACTTAGAATAATTAAATCAATCTAAGTTAATTAAATGTTGTATCCCATTATAGTGAATTAGCTAGCCAATATTAGAATTAGAAATCTGCATTTTGGAATAATCTAGACCTTACATGTATTCTAAAATGTTTTAGAATAGATATTAGCCATTTGGTGTTGTATTCGGATATCAAAAATATTTTTTGATTTCTTTCTCAGATTTCTCTCTTCTGTTTCTTCTTCTTTTCTATCTCAGCTACTTTTTCTTTTTTAATTCTTAGCTTTTAAACACTATTATTTCTTCAGTTAAGACAATGATATCAAACCAGTTTGATCTAAAAGAGTTACTCACTTCCCACACTAAGCATATTATAGGATCTCAACTCTCTATGGTAGATCAAAATAAGATCCAATTATTGGAGGAACAAATGCATGCCATAACTTTGCAAGTCCAAGTAATGGAAGGCAACTTACAACAAATAAAACCTAATATGATCCATATTGCCACGTTGGAATCAAAATTATATCTAGCTCGTCTTTGAGAAGATTCGATTGGAATTTTAATAATAACAAAAAATTGATCAGAAATGGAAATTCCTATTAGAAAGACTGCCATCAGTAAACAGAGAGAAAGAGATTATAGGAGCTAATCAGATCTCGCTAATAGCACCACAGTAATAGAAACTCTCTAATAAAAAATTTGAGCTAATAAAAAGAGCATTAACTTAGAGAACAAATGCGAACATGTTATAAATTTAGTTGCTCATATAAATAATGTTGAGGCATGTCAAGTGCAACAAAGGAAAAATAATCCAAGTACTAAAATTGGATTAAGGCTTTCAAATTTGGATGGGAAGATCATCACATTGAAAATGAAAAATTAGGATGGAAAGATCATCAATATGGTTAAGAAAGGGAATGAACAAAGTCTTGCACCACAATAAGAATTGTTTAACTACTTTGATGATAAGGAGAAAAGTACAAAGCATACAATTAATCTAACCTTTCCACTTAAATATAGTAATCATACTCTTTTTTTTTTGTACCACAAAATCATGCTTGCTCTTGGTTTTATTCAACCCATTTTTAAACATGAAATTGTCATCAATATTCTAAATAAGAAAAAGAATATTATTAGTGGAGGTGATATGTGGTAGTTCAATATTGTAAGAATCATGAAACTTGTGGTTTTGTACTCTTAAGGAAGATAAATTTGAGATAAGAAGAAGGCAAAGGAATAAAAACAAAAAAAAAAATTATAACTAACGATCTTGTGCCTTAAAGGTATTTATGAAAATGTCAAAGCATCTAAACATATGCTAAAAAAATTGAGATATGGATGGGCTAGGATATTTAGGAGATCCTTGGTTGATGTGTTGGCCTATAAATTTGCTCAGGTTTCTTTATTTAGAGCACGACGTGAAAAAGAATCTAATAATATAAGCATGACTCAGCTAAAAACCTTCCTTATAGTGATGATAACAAGCTCTCTTTATTATACACTATGAAGTTATCACCTTAATGTTGAAGCTTATAATAGCTATATAATCTCTATCTTAGCCTTCTCACTCATATGGTTCAGTTTCATGGAATTGATATGTGAAAGCAAACTAGATCGACAATGAAGAATATCAAATTAAACATTCATCCAAAATCGCAAAGAAATTATAAACAAGTTTCTGATTGTTGGTCTACATTCTATTTAAAAGGAGCATTGACATATACTTAGAAATGTCTTTATTATGAAAAATTGTTGTGTTGCTGCCATGATATGTATGCCTTTTATCTTTGGCATGACTTTCAACTATTTGTAATTTTTTGAGTTCTCTTGTCCCAGATGTTTAATTGCCATGGATTGCTGCATTAATTGCTTAATTTGCTTCAACACTTGAGGATAAGGATGAGCTTTAAGTTTTTATTAGACTAGCCACTATAAATAAATTGTGTTATATCTGGAAATGGAGAAATGTCATAATCAAAATTTTGATTTCTTTATAAGATTTCTCTCTTTTTTGTCTCTCTTTATATTCTTCTTCTTATTCGTTTTGTCATGTTTTCTATCTTAGCTATTTTTTCTCCCTTTTTCTTATTAATTTTCACCTACTAAACACTGCTATTACTTTGGGTTGCAACATTAATTTTAGTGTTTGGTTAATATATAAACACTTTTATGCATATTTATTAAGCCAAAATTATATTACTTAATGAAATATTATCACTGTTTTTATATATTGTAATTATTGCTACATTATTATAATATTAGCATCATTCTATACTTACGAATTTGGATGAAAAATGATGGATTAATATGACATACTATCAGCTCTTGTATAGGCATTTTGTTTTTATATTGTTAATGGATCTTAAATGCCCTAAAACCAAATGTTTTATTTTTATAATTTTACATAGAAAATTTTCCAAAATTTTGAAAAAATTAATGTATCTAACAAGGAATAATTGCTAACTTATTTTACAAAATTAAGGTAGTCAATTTATCAATAAAAATGCAATACTTTTATACCTATTTAATGAGTTTCTCATTATAAAATAAGAGTTTATTGAATTATCCAAGTTAGATAGTTTGAAAATATATGTATCTATGTTATCATCATGGTGACAATTATATATTTGCATAAATTTTGGTTGTAACTTTAATTGTTCTCTAGGTACATATAAGATATTGTGCCAACCATCTTATGGACTTAATTAGATATCATATGGCTTAGCACAAAACAACAATGTTTTGTACTTAAAGAGCTAAGGGGAAATGCTATTGAATTTTTTACAAGTATATATGCAATATCATTGTGATGGCAAAATGGATAATGCATCTCCAAATAGGTTAGGTGCCTATCCTTTAAGAAGGAGAAGCATGAAGAAAAAATAAAAACATAGTAAAACTATTTTCATATTGGAAATTAATTTGTATCTTATTTATTTATAGTAAAACAATTAAGTAATGATAGAGGTTAGATGTATGATAGGATTGATGATTTATACCTACCTTAAGTTATTACTTATGGATGGGGTAAAAAAGTTTCTTGAGTTTGCTTGTACCCAATCAACATTTATGGATTAGCTAAAGATAAGGTGTCCTTATTTCAAATGCCATAATCAAAATGATCTCAAAGTGGATGATGATGATATGTTCTACCTGGTGAAAAATGGATTCATCCTAGAGTACTATGAATGGAACCAACATTGAAATGTAATTCCACATAAGCTCCTAATAGGCTGAATCTCTTAAAACTACAAAGAGGGATATAAATTTGTATGGTCAATTGATTCTTGATGCAACTGGTTCAACTTTAGGACAAAGAGTGTAGAGGAATTCCCTAATCTAAATGCTTAAAAACTAATAATTTTATCACCCAGACCAATTCAAAACTGAACCTAATTATTGATTTCAGAAATAGTATATTTGGATTTGATTTGAAATTTTTTAAAAAAACAAATTATTAGTTTTATTCCAGATTTAAATTTTCATAAAAATTATAAATAATTGAATCAAAACATATATATACATAAATATGCACATACAATATATATAAATGTAAATATAAATATATATGTGTGTGTGTACACACATAGAGTTACTCATACAATTCGTAATATATAGTTTAAATTAATTAATTGTTATCAGATAATTTAATATAATTATTATAAGAACTTCTGATTAAATAGGCTTGGAGTGCAAACGCCCAAACTGTCCAAACCAACTAATCCAAACCGATTCAAAAATATATAGTTTCACTAAATTTGTTTTGACTTATATATGAATTGTCATAATTAATTTGGTTGATGATTTTACTCTTAAACCATCTAAACTAAACCATGTGCAACCTTAATAGTGGGGTATTGATAGTGTTGTGACAAGCTGCAAATCTTGTAACCATCAAAGTTTTTAGAAAGAGGAGTCAGTCAGCTAGGCAAAAGGAGAATGAGCCACAAAAGATGATGTATGTACTGTTTCCCTATAACTTTGAAGCTATAACAGTTCTATGCTTCAAAGCCACAACTACACCTATGAGATCACATATGTCATCATCTGATTTCGGGGCATGGAAGCATTTCAATTATGTGCATCCCTCATTTGCATTTAAGATCCATAATGTTAGACTGAGAGTTGGATTTCAACCATTTGGATTCTTCATGGCCAACAATAGCAACTTCATATAGTTTTTCACTATGGATGTATGACGGATGCATATTGGTTCTTATTTGTAATTATTTTAGGGCCTAAAAATCTGAAAAATAGTTTAGATGTTTTTCTTCATCGTCTTATTTTTTAAATTGCATAAGTATGGGATGCAGGTGTGTAGACATAATATATATCAAAACTTGAACTTTCAAATGCGAGTTATCCTTATACGAGATTGTAAATAATTTTTCAGCATAGTCAAATGTTATCTAGTTAGGTTGGAAAATTACTTTGTCCTTACTATGTCAAATACTTGTAGGCATTCATGCTTCTAAACGGTGTAAAACATATTCATTTGATAATTACTAGGAGTTTCTTCATTATAATCATCCCTGTAAATGTAACAAAATTCGTTTTATAAGAATATGATAAAGATGGCACAAGCACCACTTATCAAGATACGGGAATAAATAGTACAATGGATTGAGGAGTTGGGGTTGAGGAAAATAATAAAAATTAATGCAAAAAGGTGAATAGTCTATTTTATAAGACTGGTAGTTGGAAGGAATGAAGTATCTTCAAAATGGCCTAATGGTAATTTAAATGTAAATATTTATGTGTTAGTGCGATTCTGACCCAAACTTTAAAAATTGTAAAAAAAGGCCAGAATTATGAAATTAAGTACATTATTAGCATAATCCACGTATTTATGGTGTAAGCTTTAGTGCAATTTGTACTAGAAGATGATGAAATTTGATTGAAATGTCTTTTATGTTTATTTATTTCATGATTATGGTCTATTACACTATTATTAATGTTGACCAAAATATATGTTAAGATAACATTGCACTTAATTTCACACTTTTGGCATATTTTGACAATTTTAAAGCTTGGATCAAAATAAACTTGGGTCAAAATCGCACCGACACACAAATATTTGAATTTAAATTATCATTATGCCTTTTAAAATTTGCAGTACTTGAGTAGTAACCTCATCAACATAACTTCAATGTGATGCATATTAAAAAGAATTGTGTAATGCTGTAATCAATATCAAGGGAAAAATAAAAGATAATTTCAAGACACTAAAAGACTTAAAGTTGTTCGGCGGATTTTTTGAGTTGAAAAAGGACACAACCACGGGAAAGTATCCTAAATTGTTATAATTTAGAAAAGTTAGAAATAAAAATTTATGCAAATGGTTGAAAAATCTAAAAGTTTATAGCATATATGTTTTTAGTATGTGTGGTGTATGGATATGGGAAAGTATAAATTATTTTAGATGAATTGTCATGGATTTGTGCAAAGGTTAATACCAGTCGCTTTTCATAAGCTACTTCTGACTAACTTGTAACAGACACTAACAAAGTTAAGCTTAATTTTCAAAGATTTAACATCTACTCAGATTATAGTGATATATATATATATATATGGAAAGTCTCAAAGAAGAAATTCCAATTATTCTATACAAGTTAAAGCATTTATTCCCTTTTAGATTATTTGACTCAATAGAACGTCACTTGCTTTACAAAACAAAATTAGTTTGGTATAATCCATTGAATGTATATTTTTGAGAGGCAATTCTATATTTTTCATCATTTGCATACTTCTAGAAAATAATACTTATAATGATGGTGTAGGTACCTTCAACACTTGAAAAAGACTTCAAAAATAAGGTGAAGGTAGAAGCTTCAATTTGTACTATATTCTTAATAAAAGAAGTGTCAAACCTTTACTCACATTACTTTGAGCCTTATGTTTACATAAGGAAGCAAGAAGTGTCTGATAATATCATGATAGGGATGTTAAGCATATCAAAAGCAATCAATTTATATTCACAAATTCGATTGACTATAAAGACATTCAAACTCTAGGATATTGTTTGACATGGAATTTAAGGTAGCACACACCTATATTCAATTTAGCTGAACTGAACTTTATATCTTGTGATTTACTTATTGAACTACTTTGCTTATGTCTTCAATATTCTTTGATTTTCACTATATTTACATTGACAAGTCAAGAGAATCACTACCCAACATTACTAATGCCAAGGTTCGTGATAAGCTTGACAAGAAATTTGTAGAGTGGTTTAAATAATATGTACATGGAAAAACTGCCAACCGTTCTTTAATATAACAATTTTACCAGTCTATATATTTTATTGACAGACTTATGAACTTTATGGAAATAGGCACGTAATAACATAATTAAGAAAAAAAGACTCATAAAAGGATCTCGCATTAGGCCACATAAGATATGTGAAAGCATATCACCTAATATTTTTTAATGTTTTTGAATTTACTGCAATAGCATATGATATAAAAAAGATTTGTTATAAATAATGGAGGTTTTTTATAAAGGCTCAAGTTACAACTAAAATTCATACTATCGTTACAACCATTTAATAAAGGTTTTATAGTTTGAGCACCCTATTTTTTGTTATTATCCTACTTGTTACCATAAATTAACTGATTTTATTTGTTGTTATTTATATAATTATATTTTCTATGCATTTTAATTTATTAATTTAATTTTTATGGGTGTGATTTTTTTTGTGTTTTTGTGTAGCTATGAAAAAATAATGACATCGATAAAATCATAAAATAAGCATCAAATAAACATATTATGTAAAATATTTAAATGAAATAAATTTAATTATAGTGACTAGTCAATACCATTTTTTTCTTTTCTTAAGAAAGGGTATATTGGCCCTTGAGCACCAAGAAAGAGGATTTAATTGATGGAAAATTTAAAAATTGGAAGGAATGTAATGAAAGATAGATATAAAAGTAGGAGAAGAGATGAAGACACAATATTTTATAATGGTGCGAGTGTTAACTAACCCTACATCCACTCATCAATTATTCACAATTGGGTATTCTACTAACACTAAATGGTGTTTCCAAACTCACACCAAACTTGCACACTTTGTGTTTTATGTCTCATATACAACCTTATAATTTGTGTTTTAAGGCTCACACAAAAAACCTCTCAAGTGTTTCCCAAAGGCTCACACTTAGCCTATTACAAAAGTTTTACAACTAGGCTAACTCTTAAACCCAATTACAATGGTGTTTAATACTTAAACCCAACAATACAAACTCATATACAAAGAATTGAAGGTTGAGAAATCAAATTGCAAGAGTTTGCCTATATTTAATTCTATTCTCTTGCATTCATGTTTGTTTGGTGGAGTATTTACAGGCGATAACCATCAAAGAAACATTACAAATAAACTATATCTAAATCTCTAAGGCAAACTAGGTAGATCTTGCATTAAATGTCTGTCAAACACATTTCGTAGTCGTGACTGGCTAGTTATGGTTGCTATTTCTCTTCTTGCACCAAATTTGCTAAAATCGCTGTAGAAAACCCTGTTTGTATCTAACTGCTAGTTCACGTGGCATGCTATCATTGGTCTTCCAAGAAAAAATAGTAATTGTATTCTTCCAACCAAATAAGAGTTACGATCGTAAGTTATTTTTCTCTTTGACGCAATTGGCATTATGAATCTGTCTGTTTGATAAGGAAAAGTTGCTTTAATAGGTCACGATCTCAAAGACTATTTCACCCTTGCAAATTTTGATAGGCTTATCTTAGACACTTGGCAAATCTTGATTATGGACTTGGTTCCCTCTAAGCAACTCTAAAAGTTGTGGTGGCAATTATGGACATGATGCTTACCGTGAATATGACCGTTTGAACTTTATGGCTATCTTGGTAAGATCATGATTGCGATTTGGTTCGCGAATTTGTTTAAACCAAAATCATTCATTCTTTTTGTAAGATAGCGGTCGTGAATTAGGGATTCTTAATCACGAATTAGAAAGTCTTTCACAATGCTTAAGACATAAACTCTCATTCAACTTTTAATGCAAACCTATCTTAAAAACTATAAAATCAACACTTAAAATTGATGTTAGAACATACCAATCTATATTGTCAAGATCAAAAGAGAGTTTTAACTTAGGTTTAACCAACCTAGTCCAACAATCTCCCCCTTTTCGATTTTGACAAGTAGATTGATTTTGCAAGGGATAAAAAATTGCTTAAGTGTGAAGTTGAAATGGTTAACTTAGTTTAACAAGTTAAACTTGTTAAAATGTCAATCTAAACTTGAAATGCAAATAAGCTAATTGAGATTGCTCCCTTTCAAATTATATCCCTCTTAATTATGTCATGCAATTGTTCTTACTATTTTTCACCCCTTTGTCAAGATCAAAAAGAGAGAACAAGATAATGATAGGGATAAGTATAAAGTGATGCAATGAAAGATTAACCATAAAGGGAACAAAAACTTGAAATTGTATTGATATAAAAACATAATCATAAACAAACATAAACATAAACATAATTAAACATAAATAAGAATTTATAGGATCACAAACTTAGGCTATAAGGCAAATAGAACAAAAATAGAAAAAGAATTACTAGGCTAAGAAAAACTAGAAAATTGAAGAGTTGTCATCATCTCCAGAATCTCCAATTTCATCATCATCTCCTCCTCCATTATGTGCTTCATCTCTTTCTTCCACTCCTTGGTTTTCCTCTTCTTTTGGAGTGTCCTCTCAATCTTTAAAATCTGAGAGATAGTAAGGTGTTGCACCCACCTTCTTTTGAAGGTCCACTAAATCACTGTGGAGGTGAGAAAGAAGAAGAAATCTCCTCTTTATCATACGCATCACCTTGTCTAATTTATTATTAATAAAAGAAAGAGAAATGGCAAAAGTCTTTGGTTTTTATTTTGGGCTTAGGAGATGAGATTGGTTGGGCACCTTCCTCTATCACAAGCCTCTTCCTTTTTGAAGCTTGAGTCGTGTCATGCTTGTTAGGAACAATAGACCAAAAGGTATAGATATAAGTATTTGGATAGATAACCTTGGCATTTATGAGACAGGGCAAATCAAGAAAGTTTTGGAAGGACAAGAATTTTTAAGTAAGGAATTTTTTATTTCCTCATTTAGGGCTCCCATATAATGGTAAATAGCTATGAAATTAAAGGGGAGGAGAAATTGGCTTTTAGGCTTAGTACTTATGTGAATCAATTGATCTATAAGGTACCGATCGGTTTGAATTGACTTATTTTTGGTTAAGCAAAACATAAATGTCAAGCCTTTTTTGGAAACCTTTTTGTTCCCATCACCTTACTGAAAAGGTAATGATACGATGAAGAAACCAATTTGGAAGGGTTCTAATGTGTTTGGCCAGAGAGCTTTTTAGGTCATATTTGGTTTTAATGGATATCTCTTACCAAAATTCAGAATAAATGATATCAAGTACAGAGATGATGAAGGGAATACCATCTCTCATTTGAAGGTTGAAAAGGTTAGAAAATTGGTTGAAGGTTATAAAATGGAGGTCCCCAAAAAGCCCTAAAAACTAACCCATACGAACCTACTTTCTATTTTACTCTCATGCTCAATGTGACACTGTACATAAATTCCTTGACGATTTCCTCATAACCAGGTTCATCTTTGAAGATAAACTCATTCCACCCTAAGTTTGATAGAAAGGTATGGATTTCATCCTTGATTCCAAGTGACTCAAGGAGAAAGGTAGACAAAATTTTATTAGTTTGGATTATCTTGTTGGAGTTTGCTTTGTACCTATACTTTTCTTCTTTGGTTATTCTCTTTATTGGGTGAAGGGTAGGAGGGCTTGGAGGTTGGACAATGCTCTTTCTTTTCTCTACTTTGGTTAGTTTCTTAGGTGCCATTGAGGGAAGTTGGGAGAGTTTGGAAGATTTGAGAGAAGAAATAAGTTATAGATGAAGAGAAAAGTCAAAAGTGGAATAAAAAAGTGTTAGGATGGTTTAAATAGGAAAAAATTGATGAAAAATAGTAACAAAATGATAAAAATTGCATTAAATAAAGGGTTGGCATCGGTTGACAGTCAAATCAATCAATGTCTGATAGTTACAAGAATTCACGACCACTATTAGTGGGTCGCGACCACTAATTATGAATTCCATAATGGATAAGAATTTCTCAAAAAATAAAGGAGCCAATGGTCAAAGAAATTGAATTTTGAAATAATTTGCGATGGCGATTTAAGATCGCGATAGCAAATTAAAAGCTTGACAGAAAATTGACAAATGGCTATAAATTGTGATTGCGAATTATAAAGAAAAAAGAAAAACAATGAAAGAATAATAATTGGCCTTCTAAATGTGATCCACTTAATGTAATGATGATTAATTCAAGTAAATAGGCATTGAAAAGCTCAATTGCTTGAAGAATTAACACATCTAAAGTAATTCAACAAATACAATTATCAAACATATTATTCAATCAATCAAAATGACAAACACAATAAAAAATATGAGGAGAGATCAATTTTCACCCTAGGGATCTTCCATCTAGCATCTCTAGCTCCCTCGTAATGAAGCTCATCCTTTCTTCATTTAGGGGTTTAGTGAAAATGTCTGTAAGTTGATGATTAGTGTCAATAAACTCTAACATCACTTTACCATTTTGGATATGATCTCTAAGAAAATGATGCCTAATGTCAATGTGCTTACTCCTAAAATGTGGGATGAGATTCTTTGAAAGATTAATTGCACTTGTGTTATCACTTTGATAAAAATATGATCAACAATCTTGTCATAATTTTGAATTGTTGTTTCATCTAAAGAACATAGGTGCAATAACAACCCACTACCATACATTCCACTTTGACGATAGATAAGACAACTGAAACTGCTTTTTACTAAACCAAGAAACTAAACATTCTCCTATAAACTGACAAGTTCTAGAAGTGCTCTTTCTATATAGTAAACTACTTGCATAATCTACATCTGAATACCCAAGAAGTCTACATGATGAATTCCTAGGATACCATAACCCTAAATGTAATGTGCTATGTAAATATTTAAAAATCATTTTAACAACATTTAAATGAGGTTCCTTAAGGCATGATTAAAGCCTAGCACACATACATACACTAAAGATGTTGTCAGGTATATAACCAATGAGATAAAAAAGAGAACCAATGACACCTCTATACCTCTTTTCATCAATTGGCTTACCCGATTCATCTTTGTCTAGCTTGATGGTAGCACTCATTGGTGTCTTATCTACTTTGCATCCATCTATGCCAAAACTTTTGAGTAGATCCTTTGTGTACTTGGCTTGGTTGATGAAAATGCCCTCTTAGTTTGCTTGATTTGTAGTCCAAGAACTTCAGCTCTCCCATTATATACTCATCTCAAATTCTCTAGTCATACACTTAGCAAAATCTTCATAAAAAGATTCATTAGTAGTACCAAATATAATTTTGTCAACATAGATTTATACAATGAGTGTATCTTGGTTGTGCCTTTTGACAAATAAAATTATGTCAATCTTATCTTTTTCAAAATCATTTTATAAAAGAAATGAACTAAGTTTTTCATACTAAGCTCTTGGAGCTTATTTTAAACCATATAAAGCTTTAGTTAGTTTGAAAACATGATTTAGAAATGTATAAGATTTAAAATGAGGAGGTTGTTTAATATAAACTTTCTCCTTAATAAGGCCATTCAAAATGCACTTTTAACATCCATTTGAAAAAGCTTAAATTCATGTGACACGCATATGCTAAGAAAATCCTAATGGTCTTTAATCTTGCTATGAAGACATAAGTTTCATCATAATCAATGTCTTCCTCTTGGTTGTAACCCTTTACAACCAATCTAACTTTGTTCTTAGTAATGAAATCTTGTTTATCTAACTTATTCCTAAACACCCATTTGCATCCCACAATAGGGTGTTCCTTAGGCCTAAGGACAAGTTTTCATACTTTATTTCTCTCAAATTGGTTGAGTTTCTCTTGTATAACAATCACCCAAATCTCATCATCAAGAGCCTCCTCAACTGATTTTGGCTCAAAGTAAGAAACAAATGCAAGATTTTTATCTAATACATGAAGTTGAAATCTAATACTTACTCCCTATGATGTCTCACTAATGATTAGTTCCTTTGGGTGGTGTTGGGAGAATCTCTAATCCTTGGGAAGATCTTGAGTTGGAATTTCTATTTATTGTGGTTGAGATTCCTCAACTTCTTTTGATGACTCGTTATCTTCAAGATCAATCACCATTTCTTTTAGGGTTGAATCTAGTTCTAATTTCTTAAAGTCATTGGTAAGACTATCAATAAGAGAACCTTTTCCAAGATCAAGTTTACTAAATTCATCAAACACAATATTCATTAATTCTTCAATAACCATAATACTTTTATTGAACATTCTATAGGCTTTACTAGAGGTGGAATAACCTAGAAATATACCTTCATTTATCTTAGAAGCAAAATTTTCAAGGTTGTCCTTGGTATTTAAAATGTAGTATTTGCACCCAAAATTCTAAGGCATGAGATCTTAGATTTTCTACCAATTGAAAGCTCATAAAAAGTTTTGTTGAGAATAGGTCTTTTGAAAACACGATTAGCAATATAACAAGAAGTATCATTGGTTCGGCCCAAAAGTAATTAGGCAAAAAAAAAAACTCATTGAGCATAGTTTTAGCCATCGCTACCAATGTCCTATTTTTTTTTATCTCCACAACACCATTTTGTAGTGGCGTTCTAGGAGTAGAAAAATTATGAAAAATCTCATTTTCTAAGTAATAAGTTTTAAAAGATTCATTTTGAAATTTTTTTTCATGGTCACTCGTTATAAAAGAGATGAAGTAACATTTTTCATTTTGAACTCCTTTTATGAAATTTTTTAAAGCATCAAAAGTGTCATTCTTATGAGCTAGAAAGGACACCTAAGTAAACCTAGAGTAATAATTAACTATGACAAATGCATAATGTTTCCCACCCAGACTAGCATTCCTAATGGGTCTAATCAAGTCCACATGGATAAGTTGAAGAGGTCTAGATGTATTTATAACATTCTTAACTTTGAAGGAAGTTTGATGTTGCTTTTCATTTGGTAAGGTCCACATGTCTTGTCCTTGGAGAATTTTAGCTTAGGAAGACCTTCCATTAGCTCTCCTTTAGAAAGGCTTTGTAGAGCTTTATGTTAGCATAACCAAGTCTTTTATGTCAAAGCCAAGCTTCATTGCTAAAAGACACAAGATACTTAAAGGATTGATTATCTAAATTGTCAAAGTTAATTAGGTAGGTATTGCCCCTCCTTTCACCCCTAAAGATTACCTTCTTATCCACCAAAGTGGTAACCCGACATTCTCTAGAGTCAAAGGTGACTTTATTACCTTTATCACATAATTGACTTACACTTTGTAAATTATTTTGTAAACCATCAACTAAAAGAACATTGTCAATAAGTGAACGACCACTCTTACCAATTGTTCCAATGTCAATTACCCTGCCCTTGACATTGTTCCCAAAAGTGGCATTGCCACCTTCCTTCTCTTTTATGATTATGATTAGCTTTTTATTACCCGTCATATGCTTTGAGCATCCACTATCCACATGTCAATCATTATTTTTATTGGCGGCTGTCATACATTCTTACACACCAAACTAAAAAAAAAATTGATCACCTTTGTTTAGATACCCCAACATACTTGGGTCTTTAGGGGTTAGGTTTTGAAGAGTCCTCTAATTTGAGGTGAACCTTCCTAATATATTAAAAAATATTTACGTGACCAAATTTTATACAATAATGACATTGGAGCTTAGACTTACAAGTTTTTCTCTTATGCAAAGCTTTGGTATGAGTATTGGGCCTTTTCGTACCATGATGGTGAGAATGTGAGCAAGTGCAAGAATGATTAGGAATATAAGAGAATTTTTTGTGTATGTTAGGGTAAGCATGTTTCTTATTGTAAATGAATGCATGATTAGTCTTTTTAGGCTTAGGCTTTGAGCCTTGAGATACCTTCGCCTTGCCTTTGGGCATAGGTGGCTTAGTGCTAGGAGCACTCTTCCTCCTAATTACCTTAATACTTGTTTGAGGTGCTGAATCTCAAATAAAAGTAGTGAGAGGGAATGTAGTTAAGTAGGATGCTTCATTGAAGCCTAGACCATGTCTTATTAGGGGAGGTCTTTGAGATACAATTAATGTATCTAAAACTTTTTTCCTTTTGTGAAACTTAGAAATAGAATTTCTAAGCTTAATTACCTCTCCTTTTAAAGAATCATTTTCCTTTCTCAAAAAATTTAGAGAAGAAAAAGATTTAGTAAGACTCTCAATAGATATTTTGAGTTCTTCATCTAAAGTCCTCAACTCATTTACAAACTCACTTAATGAGTTAAACTCATTTTCTAGTTTTGAGCATTTATTTTTATAAGTTTTTATTTATGACTTAAACTTATCACATCTCAAAGTAAGAGCTTTTAAGAGCTCATCATCTACATCATCATATGCATTATAATTTTCACTAGAATGGGATGAAGAACTTACCTCATTAGATGAGTCCTTTTGTGCCATGAAACATAAATTTGCTACTTTCTCATTTTCATCCTCCTCACTAGAGCCGTCATCCTAAGTGGCTTTGAAGTTTTTTCTTTTCTTTGTCCCTTTTCTTCTTCTTTTTTTTTTCAGCTTGGGGCAATCATATTCAATGTGGCCTTGCCTGCCACACTCATAACATGTTACTTAATTCTTCTTTTCTTAGAAGTTGGGAGATGTCTTTCCTTCTATTGTTCTTTCTTCTTATTAGCTCTTTGGTTCTTCTAGAAAGCATGACTAGCTCTTCCCCTTCTTTTTCATTATCATTGTCACTTAAGACAACTTCTAGTTCTTTGTCTTTAGTTGAGGATTTAAGGGCTAAGGTCTTCTTTTATGTTTTATCATTCTTATCCCCTTGCCTTCTCATCTTCTTCATTTCCTTATTCTTTTTTCAAGGTTAACTCATGAGTAAAAAGCTTGCCTATGAGGACATATGTTGGCACCTTTTCAATTTTTGGATTTGATTCTTAAATAATACACACCTTTACACCAAACTTTTTAAGAGGTAAAGATTTAAGTATTTTGGTGTTTACCTCATGATTGGTGAGTACTTTTTTGAATTTCTTCATATTTGTGACGATGGATAAAAGTTTATTTGTCATATCGATGATGCTTTTGTCATCTTCCATCATGAATAGCTTTCATTTTTTTACATACATCTTTAATCTGATAGACTTTTCTAAGGTTGTGCCTTCATGATAGTTCTTCAAAACTTTCCATATTCCATGAGTGATGCAAATATCCAAGGCCAGCAAAAAGATCCACTTTAACTTCACGGCCTAATCACAAGGGAAATGCTCAAAAGGTTTAAAAAAGCAATTGGGTTATTCATACAACAAGGAATAACCATTGGGCTAACCCAAGAAAAACAAAAAAAGGAAGAAGCCCAATTGTTTGGAGATGACAATATGGACTCTTCAAAGGAGGCCTTTAACTTGATCCATTGGAGCCCAACATGTGGAAAGGCCCATGATCCAAGTATGAGGAAACTTCCTTATTAGTTAAATTCCGCTCTTAAACTAATTAGGAACTTTGTATTTACTTATATAAGAAACTTCTTTTATAATTAGGAAAATATCTAATGTATCTTTTAGTTATTTCCTATTTAGCTTAGGAGTATCCTTTTTCC
>CATIWR010390126.1:0-14761 GCA_949677035.1 Omphalea diandra
TATATATATATATATATATAATTGCATTTTTATATAGAATATATTTGTTGCCTAAAAAGTTGTTCGTCAATCAAATTTATATATTTATAATTTTTATTTTTATAATATATATGAATACAAAAATAATTTTATAAAATGACATATTTTATAGATTTTACAATGATGCTTTATATGCATAAAATAAATTTATAAATAAAGGAATATAAAATTTTAGATTTTGACCAAAAAAACTATATGTAGACACAAGGAAACGCTCTCGTTATAATTAGCAAACTGTTTCGCTCAATTGCCAATTAGCCATCTAATAATTTTTTTTATTTAAATTCAAATTGATCAAAATTGATAATACACTTTAAAATCTTTAATTTAGATTGATGAATTTGATTTGATTTTTGAAAATTTTAATTTATTCAGTTTATAACTGAGACTAAATTGACTTGTATTAGTCTGGACCAAATCAAATAGATTCAAATAATTAAATTAAATTGAACCAAAAAGCTCAATTTAATTTAATTCTTATTTTTTTGATTTGATTCTAATTCTTTAATTTTTAAACAATTTTGATCTGGTTTTGAAAAGTTTTAAAATTAAGAACTAGATTGATCCAAGCATACTCTTAGGACTGAATATCCACGGACACTAGATGATTAAAATTAAACCATGCTAACATTGTCCATCAAATGACAATAAGACTTGTTGACCCAGAAAAAAAAAAAAAAAGACAATAAGGCTTTAAATTTTTTAATTGACCACTTACATTGAATCTCCCTTAAAATTTAAAAGATTGAATACGACAACAATGTCGAACTGGGACGTTAGAATTGGATATTTAGATGGATGTTAAATAATTGAAATTAAACCAGATCAAACCATGACCACTAAAAATTAAATTCTTTCTTTTGAAATTGAAGTTGAATAGTATATTCGATCATTTGAAATTAAATTATCAAACTAAATCACTTAAAAATTCATTTTTCATGAACACCTAAATCACTTGAAAATTCATTTTCATGAACACCAACTAACTGATATCGAATAATTGAAATAAAATTGGATATGAGAAATGATATTAAATTCTTACCCCTAAAATGGAAGTTAAATGGTATAGCAATGGATCAAACTCCTTTCTGTGAAATTGAAGTTAATTGCTACTGCAATATAGAACACCAGGTCAAACTTACTTTGTGAGAAATAATTAAATTAACTCATATTAGAGTTGAATGAAAAGAGGTTAAACCCATATTAGACTTATATATTTAAAATCTAAATATAATCAAAATAATTAAAACTAACTACTTAATTATTTAGACCTTTAACGCGTATATATCTTTCTTAGTTTTGTTCAAGTGTTTATGTTGGATTCCTAACGATCTACAAGTGTATCTTGGAAGCATTTTTAAATAACAAGCAAAATATCACTTTTATATTTTTTTTATTATAGCAGCCTGGTTTTTTTTAAGAGTCAAATATTTTAACAATTCCTTGACCCGTTGCTTCTGGATTTTTCAAAATGATATGTCATTGATGGCTTGCATCCAAGAAAGGTTATATATATTTTTTAATATGACTTGGATTTGTATTGTACTCCAAAGCTTACAATTTGAAGACAAAAAAATTGTTAGAGAATGGACACTAACGAGGCCGTAAAATTTCCATTTGTATAGTAGCAAAATGCAATCTTTTACCATTTGAAAAGTCCAAATAGTGGCCAACCCATGCTAGTAGAAATTGCATAGAGCAGATTATATCTCATGACTGTTCTAGCTGTAAATCAATGGCTCTATATTTAATCTCTATATGGATTGATAACAGAAATCCAACCCTACACTTCTCGATGGATGAAAATTGACTGTAAATGAGAGAGCACAATGGAAAAAAAAAAAAAGAAGAAGAAGAAAATCCTCAAACCCAATTGCAAAATTATGGAAATGGAGAAACGATGTGCAGATGCCAAAAAAAAAAAAATCTATTATAGATTATAAGACAATCCCAAAGGGCTAACCAACTGCATGACCATAGCAAGCATAAAAGCAGGAGTACCTCATTCTGCAGATGAGTTACTATGCTGTAATGTATTAAATTCAGTAGATTGGACATCAACTTCTACTATGTTGTCAGACCTATCCACAATTGGGAAAATATTATGGTGCGCCGAGCATACCGATGCTCCATTTAATGATACTCATATATTTTGACGGATGTGACATAAAAAAATAAAAAAATAGAATAACAAAAGATAAAAACAAAAAAGTGATCAATAAATAATAAAATATTAATATTGATCCTTAAATAAATTTTATTAATAAATAAGTTACAAATATATATTTTAATATTTGAAAAAACTCTTGAATAAATTTTTTATTAAATAAATTTGAAGTAGAAATATTAAAATAATAAGAAAAATAATTAAATAAAAAATCAAATATCATTGACGCTTACATAATAATTTATGCATATTCATAAAATAATTAAATAAATATAGTAAAATAAATATATTTTCATAACAATTAAGAGATTGAAAAGTAAATCAAATGATAAATATAAAATAAAATTAGTTTAAGAATTTAATAATGTTTAACATAGCATATTTTACAAATATATATTAGTATATAGTACTAAAATAATATTGTTTATTTTATATTGTGAACATATAGAAAATACTTTTAGTATCTAATTATTTTTTAATTTATTTCATATTCGAAGTATTAAGTTTTTTATTTAACAAAAAAATATTAAAATTAATAAATTTATTTATTTTAATTTAATTTCATTGATTGAGTATAATTTAAATGTTTTTAAAATCATATAAATAAAAAGTAACAATAGTTTTTTATATATAAAATAAAACATGTTTTATACCATTGTACTTAGAGGTAATTTTATATCTAATCCAAAAATCTAACCTGAATTCATTCGAAAATGTGATTTGAACCCAAATTTTTGTATCATGTTGATTTTTTCCTTATATTTCAACCATTTTTCTTACAGTTCAAGTTTTTTTATTTTTTTATTTTATTGATTTTTCTTCATTACTATAAATAGAACAAATTAATGAAATATACAATTAGTTTATTTTAGATTTTCTATTATTATTTAATTTGATTTAATTTTAATTTTAAAAGTTTTATTTTTATATAAAAATTAAATAAGTTAAAATTTTTTAAATAAATGAACTTAGAAATTTAAAACTTAAAATTGTATAATGATTCATATATTTATTAAAATGTTTACTAAAAATATTTGTTAAAAATGATATTTATTAAATAACTTTTCATTAAACTAAACTTTAAAATGATAAACACCAATTAGCTTGCAAGTTAAAATAAATATACTTAAAAATCGACATCAATGTACCTTAATCTATTGATTAACACAAATATACTAGTAGTGCAATAAAAAATACACCTAAAAATAAGAAAACAATGTACTTATAGTACAACATCAATGCATTTAGATAAAAAAAATGTACAAGATTATTAGAATTTTTAATTATAGAAGTTAAAATAGAAATATAATATACATACAATACAAAGTCAGTTTATTTTTTTAGAACATTAATATACCTGCAGAATAATAACAATGTATTTAAAATAAGAAAATAATGCATTTAGAATACAATATCAATGTACTTAGAATCGTTATAAATGTAGAAAATCATTAGAATTTTTTTATGACAAAAGTCAAGATAGAAAATAAATATACAAATAATATAAAGCTAATGTATATTCTCTAATATATTAAGGTATCTTTATTATGTACATGTGGTTCCAAAATAATATACTGACAACTAATAAAAATGTACCTAAATATTAATATGAAGTACAACATCAATTCTCATACAGTTCGTTAACAATTTTATTCTATATCAATATCAAAGATATTTATAAAAAATATTATTTATAAAAAAGTGATATTTATCAAAAATATTTATTAAAAAATACTCATTACAATATAAAAAATGATAAAAATATTTATTAAAAAAATCTCAAACAAAAATTCCATAATTTTCAATAAGAAAAAATTTTAAAGTAAAAAAACAAAATTGAAAATTTTAAGTCGACCAACTAATAGTTATTTTGAAATTATAAATCCCAACTAAAAGTAATTCTACAAAATGCAGAAAATGAACGCACATTGAAATTAAAACTACGATTAGAAGTAGACATGAATTTATGATATAATTTGTACCTAAATTTGGACAAATTTGAAATAATTCAAAAATTTTTGAGTCAAGTCAAGTTTGAGTAACGGTCAATTCAATGGGTTGGGTCAAAACTTATCTGAATGTATCAACTCATAACCTTACTCAAATTGACTCAAAGATAGAAGAATTAAAATAAAAAATAATTTTTTTAAAAAATATTTAGATTATTTAATTAAATTAAAAATCAATTTTAATTTATTTAAATAATGATGTTTTTATTATTTTTATTTAAAATATTTAAGTATTTTTAAAAAATTACAATTTAAAATATAAAATTAATTTTTTAAAAAAGAGTGAAAAAATAAGAGATTTAGAGATTTTATAAATTATGAATTTAAATTTTAAAATTTTAAAATTTAAATTTAAATATAAAATTAAAATTCATCATACACAAATATGTAATAAGTTTAAGTAAAATTTAATGATAGATATATAAGTGAGATATAATATTTATATTTAAGATAATTAATTTAATTGAACTTAAGTTAAGTATTTGATGAAAGTTAATTTAATTATTAACAAAGAAATTTAATTTTATATGGTACAAAGTTTAATTATGCAAATTTAAAATATTGTTTTATTATTATTATTATTAGTATTATTATTATTATAAGATTGCTTTACTATTAACCTTAAGAAAACAATATACCATAGTACAACATTAATGTACTTAGATCACAAAAAATGTAAAAGATCATTAAAATTTTTTATTATAAAAATCAAAATAGAAAATTCAATATACATGCAATACAAATTTAGTGTACTTTATCTATAACATTAATGGACTTGCAAAATAATAACAATATACCTAAAATAATAAAAACAATATACTTATAGTACAACACTAATATATTTAGAATTATCAGGAATATAAAAAATCATTATAATTTTTTTATCATAAAAGTTAGGATAGAAAACAAATGTACATATAATACAAAATTAATTTACATTCTCTAAAATATTAATGTTTTTCCATATCAAACTCTACGTGCTTGTAGTTTCAAATTAATGTATTTATAGCCAATAGAAATGTACTTAAATATTCAAAATTTTTAGTAAACAACTTCAATAATTTTTTATTTATTAAAAAATGATATTTAAAAAAAATATTTATTAAAAATACTTATTGCAATATAAAAAATGATAAAAATTTTTATTAAAAAGAGATCTTCAACAAAAATTTCATAATTTTGAATAAGAAAATAAACTTTTAGAGCAAAAAAATCAGAATTGAAAATTTTAAATCATCGAATTGACCCTTTGCACAAACCCTTAGCCTGACTCAATTTGACCCAATGATAATATAAAAAAAGATAATTTTTAAAACTATATATATAAGGTAGAATAGTTAAAATAAAAAAATTTAAATTTAAATTCAAATTCAAATTTAAATTCAAATTCAAATTCAATTTTATTTAAAAATAATGATATTTATATTATTTTTATTTAAAAATATTTAAAATAGTTTTTTAAAGTTATAATTTAAAATATAAAAATTAATTTAAAAAAGATTGAAAGGAATTTTTTTTAAAAAAAAATAAGAAGTTGAGAGATTTTATAAATTATAAATTTAGATTTTAAAATTTTTTACTTTTTAAATTTAAATATAAAATTAAAATTTATCATACACAAATATATAATTAATTTAAGTAATATTTAATGAAAGTTATATAAGTGGGATATAATATTTATATTTAGGATAATTAATTTAATTGAACTTAAATTATATATTTGATGAAAATTAATTTAATTATCAATAAAAAATTTTAATTTTATATGATACAAAGTTTAATTATGCAAATTTAAAATATTGTATTATTATTATTATTATTATTATTATTATTATTAGGATTACTTTATTATCAACCTTAAGAAAACAATGTAGTTATAATATAACATCAATGTACTTAGATCACTAGAACTATAATTGAAATTTTTTATTACAAAAGTCAATGTATAATAACAATGTCTATGCAATACAATATAAAACAATGTACTTTCTCTGTAACATTAATGTTCCTACAGAATAATGACAATATACTTAAAATAAGAAAACAATGTACTTAGAATACAACAATAGTGTACTTAGAATTATTAGAAATATAAAGATTATTAAAATTTTTTATTACAGAAGTCAAGATAAAAAAAAATGCATATTCAATACAAAATCAATATACATTCTCTAAAATATTAATATACATTTATATCAAATGTTATATGTTTGTAATTTCAAATTAATATACCTGTAGCCAATAAAAATATACCTAAATATTCAAAGTTTTTAATTAAATAACTTCAAATATAACACCAATTTTCATATAATTCATTAACAATTTTAGTCTATATCAATATCAAAGATATTTATTAAAAATATTGGTTATTATTTATTAAAAATAATATTTATTAAAAAAATACTCATTGCAATATAAAAAAGAAGAGATTTCGAATAAAAATTCTATGACTTTAAATAAGAAAGGAAACGTTTAGAATAAAAAAATTGGAGCTGAAAATTTTAAATTATTGATTCCGTAGCAAATAAACCAACTAGTAGTTATTTTGAAATTATAAATTTCAACTAAAAGTAATTTTACAAAATGCAACAAATGAACAAATATTAAAGTTAAAATCATAATGCAGGATGAATATAATTTACGTCCGACCCGAATTCAAACAAACTCGAAACATGTCAAAATTTTTTGAGTCTGATTAGGTTTAGGTCTCAACAAGACGGGTCGCTCCCGCCATAAACTATGCCACTTACTAAACTGCTACAACTCACTCTTGCTATATATATATATATAAAATGAGATAATTAAAATAAAAAAGAAATAAATTTATTTTAAAAAATATGTATATTATTTAATTAAATTTAAATTCATTTTTAATTTTAATTAAAATATAATGATATTTTTGATATTTTGTTTAAAATATTTAAATAGTTTTTAAAAATTATAATTTAAAATATAAAAATTAATTTTTTAACAAGATTGAATGGATTTTTTTTAAAAATAAGAGACTGAAATTTTTTTATAAATTATAAATTTAGATTTTACAACTTTTTAATTTAAATATAAAATTAAAATTCATCATACAGTATTTAATAAATTCACGTAAAATTTAATAATAATTATATAAGTATTATTATTATTATTGTTATTATTATTAGGATTACTTTATTATCAATTTTAAAGCATGAGGATTTTCATATAATTTTGCCAAAATTTTATGTTGCATTTTATTGTATATTTTTTCAAATTTACATGACTAAAAATAAAATTTTACATCTATTTTATCTTAATAAAGATAAAAGTAACAATATATAATATTTTTTCTGATAATTTAATATTATATTAACATATTTTGACGCGCTGGTGTACAAGCACACCGTAGTGTAACCCCAATTGCACCATGTTCAGTGCATTTACCGTAGTATTGGCAGACTTCTAAGTCACCCTATAGTGTAGGGATAACGTCATCAGCCTTATCAAACCATCTTGGTGTAAATTTTTGATCGCCGTTAGCCTCTCGTTTTCTTTTCTCAGCTTTGTGCTTTTCCTCCAAACTGAAAGGATCAAGAAAAATGCAAGGTGAGCACCAAAGTCAAAAGAACTGGATTTGCAACAGTCAGTTCTGCATGATAGTTAAGTGACAAAAGGGTGTTTTTAAGAGAGAAAGAAAGAGAGAGAGAGAGAGAGCAATCAGCACCATCTTTGGATAGATCAACCTTCTTTTGAGTGAAAATATATCTGGGTACAGACAAGAATCAGATGCTAACAATTCCCTAACAGATGTGTCAAAGCAGTCAAGCCAAAATATGAATACTGAAACTTACCTTTTTGTGCGGCATCAGCAACATGCCAGACCTGCTAGGGAAAAATTGAATAAGCTATTTAACTTGAGAAGCGATCCTAAAATTGAATAAACTATTTAACTTGAGAATCAATCCTATGTATGTTTATTTACCAAGGTAGAAACCAGCAAAACAGAGCTAATTTCTTAGTAGTTACCAAAAAGATTCATCCCTTCACAAATGTTATCTCAACATAAGCAAGCACTAACAAAAAGGTCAAGTTCCTCACATGTCCGCGGATGTAAATTAACAAATAAAAAGCAAATAATAATGCAATTCTATCATCTGATTATTCATTTGTAAAAGTATCATTTCATTCATATATTCAGAAATTCAAGGAAAGAAAAATTGCCTGGTTGGTAAAACTTGTCCAGCAGGGTGTTTTAGAAAAACATTTCTCTGAAAATTTATGCTCAGAAGTACCTTGCTCTCAGAACAGGAAAAATTTTGCAGTTTGCTTTGGAAAATAATTTTCAGCAGAAAATAGAGAAATAAATTTGTGGACAATATGCTAACATGAAAATCTTCCACGCAACTGTGATGAGCTTTTTCTGACCGCAAATGTCTAGTTTACTTCAAGGCAGGCATAAGTTGCAATTTCACTAAAACAACCTTTAAGTAAAGATCAACATTGGTATATGTATAAAAAGGCATTAAATTGGGATGTTAAATGTAACCATAATAAATCATAACATATTACAATAGTTGTAGACTTCTATTTCACATCAAATGAAAAAGAAAAATGAAAGCAAATAAAGTGGCATGGCGTAGAAAAGGTTCCTATTTCCTCCCTTTTTCATTTCTGAGCCCATAAGAGGTTCCCATGCCATATCACATGGTTGATAGCTCAAGAACTCATTCCACTTAGCATTATAAATGTATCCATCCACTTCATAGCAACCAGCACTAAAATGAAGGATAATAGTTCTCCAGTCACATCAGCAGGTTGCAGGCACAAATTGATAAACACAAAGATGGTTGAGATCCTTGTGGAAACAAATTTAAGGAACAGAAGACAAAGTAAAGAGCATAGAGATAAGTCAAAAGTAGTGATACCAAATTCATGTGAAGACAATGCGATCAATTTGAACATGAAACTTTCAATTTTCCCAGAATTTCTCATTGTTCAGAATTATGCAAATAATTATGTCACAAATTATACATTAATCATACACCCAAGTTTGATGCGCAGAAGAACCAATGTTGAATTGTTGAGGGAAGGGAAGCATAATTAGAGAGAGATAGAAAGAGGTTACACACACAAACCAGCCACTTGGTTGAAAATACAGAACAACTTTGTCCCCAGTGGTCAAATTTATCATTATCATCTCCACAGGTGAATCAACCTAAGTCTGTTCGAAAATAAGATCTAAAACCATGCTATATCTTTTAAGAGTCATTTGTGTTCTGCAAAGGAGTATACAATTTGATTTATCTACTATTTAAAAGCTCAAAGTGTAATCAAATTAACTATAAAAGGATATAAAAAAGTGTTGAGCAAAGAAAAATGTTGTCAAAAACAATAAAGCCCTGTGTGAGAATAAACCAATAGCACTGCCAAATAACAAGGAAAAAATTTCCAAGGGGATACACCACAGCAGTAGAAGCTTGCAATTTTCGTCATGAGGTCTTAGGTCCAATCCCATAGGGAAAGTGTGGAACAGGTGATAGGAACTAGGAAAGAAAGAGCTACCCCTGTTTTATAGCTCATTGCGTAAGGACAGATTGAATCAAGATATGCTCTTGAATCTACTAATACATCAACAGTGACAGAAAATCATGGGTGGAAACTGAGAGGCAAGAAGTCATTTTACCTTGTTTGGCAGGTGGAAAGAACATGCATGAAAAGTAAGTAAGAAAAAATAATTCAAAATTTTCCCCGTCTCACAAAATCTACTGTGTCTAAAACCGGCATCCTCTAACTTCCTTGCCTCTCCAAATACTCTTTCCCCTCTATCAAAGTGACAATGGAGGTATTACCTTCCAACAGAGTCAATATCAAGAGAGTTCCGCGGAAATGTTTTCAACTTTGATGTGACATAATAAGTAAAATGCTCATTTTCAGTATAGCCAGCACTCATTCGGGGGATGATGGCTCACCTGATATAAAATTACCGTAAGCTTTGCAAGCACTATAAAAAGGAAAAAGCAAATGAAGTAAGTTCTCAGTTAAAAATTCAATAGACAGGACACCATATCAGTTAGGATAGAATAAAGAGAAAGGACAAAGGAAGAGCCTCTGCCCATCTTGCGCGTGCAAGAGCACATGTAAGAAATGAAGCAAACATGGGAAAGAAGACAGGCATGCTTCAAAAAAAAAGCAATAAATTAAAGATTCGCTTGCTCTGCAATGAATGTGATCCAACCATGATTAACCATTTAATAAGTCTCTCCAAGAGTAGGATTAAATGGTTTCCAAGTTCGTTGGTAAGCATAGTAGACAGAGATAGCATATGATGCTGCACCAGGTGGCAAAAAATAGCTCATTTACTTGAATGAGACTACAAAAGTTTTAATGCAAAAGCATGCTACTTACTAGCATAGACCAAAGGCAAGCAAGGATCCTCACATTCATCCGCTTGATCCAACAAGTAATTGTATTCCTTCAACTGTGACGGGTACGCACAATCTACAAAACAAAGTAGACTAACATGGAGTGTCCATCTCATAAAATCATAAAAAGCCAAAATATAGAAACACAAACCTCTGCCACTTTTTGAAGCATGGTCATTGTTTCAAAAATAAGAACAGGAAGTGTGACCATAGACGTAACATCTGAGCCTTTGTAATTATGCATCATTTTCCAGTAGCTACCACTTTCCTATACATAATAGACTAAAGCTGAAAATATCAGCATATATAACGGGCAAATGCAGAACAATGTCATTTCACAATCAAAAAAGCGTAAAGCAAAAAGGAGTAATATGGTGATAAGCATACGGATAAAAACATATGTTATTGAATTGGAACACTAACGTTCACTTGAAAACAATAAATGAGGAAATGAAGAGTATGTAGTTGTGAAAATAATCCAACTTACTACTCTTATGGATATAGAAAAGAATGAAAATTTAAATGGTGGACAGGAAAAGAAAGCAGCAAGCACACCTCCCGCTTCCATCTTCTTCTTTGAGTTTCCTCCTTACCATTAGGACTGATGACTTCAACCCCTTCATAACGAAGCAATCTGGATACGCAACAGAGTCCATTAAGGACACAAATATCTAATACCAAATTCAAAAACTCAATTCCCACATCAATGAACAGCTTAAAATCAACGTATTAGTTATCACAATCAAATTGAGCATACAGCTAAACTTTCACAAGAAAAATAAAGCGAAGACAAATGGGCAATCACCAAGGACATGAAGAGCATCCTCCACTCCCTCGTTGCATCTACTACAGATCTCATCCTCACATAAGTGTCTCCCTTTTCGATTGGCATTCGTCAGTGATCTATCCGTCACAGCCAACCAGAGAAATGTAAGAATTCTCTGAGGTCCTCTCCATCTCCAGATCACAAACATTCTCATCCCTCGGATTCGCACTAATATGTAAAAACGACTTTAGTTGTCAACACACCTTATAAATATTCTGATCCTCAGACCATTTTTTCTTTTGTTACAAAAGATGAGTTTTTTCTAAATTTTCTTTCACACACACACACACACACACACACACACACACACACATATATATATATATATATATATATATATATATATATATAAAATTTTATGATGTTGAGTATTAATATGAAGTCTTTTTTCAGAAAAATCTTAATAGATAACTTAGCTTGGTTACTTTTATAAGACGATAAAAACATATTCGACAGGGTAAATATTGGTCTTTGTAACAGTAAGGTATTGAAATTTTAATTCATAATAAAAAATATGCCTCTATTTAAGCCATTTCCCAAAATTGTACCTAATCACAATTCCCATTAGTCAAGTAGATGAAGTGCTGATGTGATCTTGCTAACATAGCTCTTCAATTATTCAATTGCTTTGTAACCCATTCGGAGAAGTTTTGTGAGAAACTCTATGATTGTAGTTCAGAGATACATGTCAATGCTTATGGCAGCTGGTTGAGAGCTTCATTCTTCAAGCAATCTGGTGCTGATGGTGTTAAAATGGTAAGGTGGCCGAAGAGGAAAAGGATGGTGGGCAAAAGATGGTGATTGATATGGTAAGATGTGCTGACAAGATTCCCATTAATGTAATTAGCACAATTTTAGGAGATAGTGAGCGAGTTAACATGGGAATGATTGCCTATATAAATATAGAAAAAGATATACTAAAAATAAAGGTAACATTCGAAGTGACGGTCTTATCATATTAGACATACAACATTGAAGATTTGAGGAAGGGATAAAAGGAAGGGGTGATACAGATGGGCTTCACCTTGGCCCAAATGAGAAAATCAAGGTGAGCTTGATATTCATGGGCTTTAGTTTCCAAGCCCACCAGGACCCATGAGTACCTTGTCTTGGTATTGGGGGCTAAGGAACGCATAGGCAATTTAGATCTTGAATAATCTTATAGTTACTGAGTAGCCCACTTTCTCTTTTCTTATTGAGATTACAGCGAACAGATCAAAGATGGAGGAAGTTAGAGATTTATTGGGTTTTTGCAAGTTCATTTATTATAGAGAGGGAAGACCATGATGGCAGTATTACTATATGGTGGAAGGAAAATGGTATAGCTTCACTAACTAGTTACTCGAACAATCACATTAATGTTCGAGTTATTAAAGAGTTTAGAAGTTAGAGATTGATAGTTTCTGCGGGTACACTGAAAGATACCGAAGACATGAATCATGCAATCTTCTTCGACAGTTGCATAGTTAATCAAATCTGCCATAGGTAATAGTTAAGGACTTTATTGATCTAGTTTTAGATTCTGAGTGAGGCAGAGTTCCCTATCCAAATTGGTTGTGCAATGGTTTTTCGTTAAGTTATAGAAGACTCTGGATTAGCTAATTTTGGGTTAATTGAGCATCAATTCATATAGGAAAGAGGGAACGACACTTAGAATGGGGTTGATGAAAAATTAAACTATGTATTAGGATCGACTAATTGGTGTCAATTATTCTCAGATGTTAAAGTTTTTAATTTGTGTGCAATTTGTTTAGATCATTCTCCCTTTTCCTTGCAGGGGTGCAAAAAGTTTATTTTGTGTGAGCAAAACATTTTAGATTAAAAAATGCATGGTTGACAGAGATAGGCTATAGGAATGTGGTTGAGGGAAGCTGGGCATATCACAACCCATTCAAGATTGGTTACAGCAATATGGCCTTAATTTATTAGCAAAGGGTGAAGATCTTATTGTCCCTTAAAAAATAAAATTAGCCAATATAGAAGGAAGATGAAGGACCTCAATGGCGTGATTGATGATATCTCGATTACAATGCTTGAAAAGGTTAGAAAACAGTATGTTATGATTATAGGTAAACAAAATGTTTTTCAGAAATAAAGGGCCAAACGACAATGGTTACAACATAGGGATATTAATCCATGGTATTTCTTTAGATACTATTAGACAATAACTACAAGAAATATAAAAATTATTGACTGTATTTTTTGTCGGTAAAAACATCAATTTAATATACTTTTGCTGAAGGAACATTGATCGATTGAGTCTGTCGGCAAACAATTAATCAATAACGAGATAATGACGGAAATAGACGTCCGTCGGTAAGATTAACGACGAAATAGTTGTCAGTATTTATGTACAAAAATCTAACTGATTTACCAATGAAAATTACTGTCAACACTTTCGTTGGCAAATCAATCGGTAAACCATTAATGAGTTATCAGTGCATTTAATAGATATGTTATATTTGTTTTTAAATTCCATCGGAAATCCATCGTTATTATTTAATTTTTTAATCTTTTTGTTGGTAATCCATCGATAACTTTTTAACTATTTTTTTTAAATATTATAATATTTTATACCAGTTATGATATTAATATTTATAACATTTATTATATTAATATTAATATTTGTAATATTAATAATATTTATTTCATACAAATATTATTTTACACTATTTATGATATTAAATTTTGCAAAGAATTAAAAAATTTCAAATAATACTAAAAAATATAACAGAGAAAGATATATATATATATATATATATATATATATATATATATATATATGTGTGTGTGTGTGTGTGTGTGTGTGTGTGTATACATATATATGTGTGTGTATATATATATATGTGTGTGTGTGTACACACACACACACACATATGTATATATATATACACACACACACATATGTATATATATATACACACACACACACACACATGTATATGTATATATATATATATGTATATATGTATAGTATTTAAAATACGATCAGTATAATTATTTTGCAATTGAATATTCTTAATATATTTTAAAGAAGGATTCTTAAGATGGTCATCAATAACATTTATCTTTTTAAAAAGGTGAACAAACTATTTCACTATTTTGAAAATTTATTTTGACTTCCTCGAGAGGAGGATGAACACTACAAACAACTTCTCCAGAAGTTTTAGTCCAGTTTTGAGTAATTCTTTCATTAACATTAATTTCATTAAAAGGAAAATTTATTTTTTCTTGCTTACAATACATAAAAAACCATATAAAGTATGGTTTATTACTTTTGATATTGTTTAAAAATTCATAATATTTATTTCTTAAAATCTCTCTTTCA
>CATIWR010390127.1:0-22196 GCA_949677035.1 Omphalea diandra
AAGAAAATATTAAATAAAATTTCACAAATTCAGTTAACAAATTCACTTCATAATCATGATTAAAATCTCAAAAATTCACTTCAAAAATTAAATGGTTCCATTTACTTGGCTAGATCCAGAAGCCTCCATCGTTGAGCAGAAGCAGAACACGGCCGAAGAGGAAGAAGCAGGCTGACCGAAGAAGAAGAAGCAGGCGACCGAAAACCGGAGAGAGGTCGGCGTCGGCAAAGAGAGCCGGAGACAGTCTGGTCTGGTCGAGGACGGCGAAACCGAAAGGAGAGAGGAGAAAGGAGAAGAAAGAAAGAAAAGGGAAAGAGGCCCGGCTGAAATGTTTTATAACTTTCAAAACGGCGTCGTTTCATTGCAACAAAACGGAGCTGTTTCGTTGTAACAAAAATGGCGTCGTTTCGTTGTAACAAAAACTGCGTCGTTTCATTGTAACAAAACGACGTTGTTTCAATCCATCAAAATGGCACCGTTTTGATAGCGGTATACCGATTAACCGAACCCAAATACCGAAATCAAAACCAAAATAGAAAAAACTCAAACCTTAATATCGAAAATTTTCGGGTTAGACTGGTTTCGGTTTCGGTTCGGTTTGACGATTTGGTTTTGGCAGTATACCGACTAAAAACCACAAATATTACACCTCTATCTATATCATCTTCTATTAATCTCAATTAGCTTTGGAATGTCGTAAAAATTGTCTCTTCCCTTTCCAAACTTAGATATTAATAATCATTTTAGGATATGTGTGCATTATGATTGGAAAGCAGATGAATGGAGTATTTAGATGGGGATATGCATTTTTTTATGATGCCCATGCGGATTAGATGTACATGGTTAGGATAGACAAACTATTTTATGAGAAATTAGAGTTATAGGATGTAATTTATCATTATTGGAAAGTGCCTAGTAAAGAGTACATGAAGGAGTTAAAGACTATTTGAAAAGGATTATTATGTGTATGAGATGCATTTGAATGGGAGTGATGCAAGTGAAATTGATCTATATGTAAAGTATTTAACTGTAGATGAACTAACAACTACCCTCACATAAGAAGCCTTCAATGCCTATATAGGAAATTGATGAGGATGAAAATGTAATTGCACACCCCAATTTTTGTGTTAGACAAAGGTTATGAGGAAGCTTGATATATACAGAAATGTGAACATGAAAAAATAATGCAAATCATTGTGGTTTAGTAGTAATGACAATGACAAGACTAAAATTGGTGTGGGATTAGATGAAGTGGTTGTGGATCTAATAATGGTGTGGGGCTGGATGAAGTACATAAGCGAGTAAATGAGGAAATTAATGTGGATTAAAACATTAGAGAAAATGTTGAAGACAACAATAAGGAGGATAATATTGAATTTAGAGGCCTAGACTAACCTATTGGATAGGAATGAAAACTTAGTAAATGTACTAAATGAGGTTGAAAAACCAAAAACAAAAGGTAGACCAATAGGAACTGGTGATGGAGTATTGGCGTAAATGATCTGAGAAGGTTCGCAAACTACTCAAGATCAACTTGAGAAATACTAGAAATCGACTTGAGATTAATCGAGTCGAGCTCGAGCTTGAGCTACTCGAATAATCGAGCGAGCCTAATTTGAGTTTTAAAATACTCGACTTGAGAGATTCGTGAGAATAATTGAATTTAAACATTTATAATATTATCAATCGAGCTTACTCGATTCATACTTAATCGAGCCTAAATTTCAATTTATAAAATTCATAAAAAAAATACAAATAAATTTGCCTAATCAAGTCAAATTTGAGTATTCGAGTACTTGACCAATTTGGAGTTCAAACTTAAAAATTGAAGTTCGATTGAGCTTGAACTTCGAGTTTTCAAATCAAATTCGAGCTCAATCGGCTCGATTACACCTTTATGATGGAGTAGGAGTTAGTTTCTATTTGAGATGTACGATGATGAATCATATTATATAACTTCTAATAAGATGTATAAAGAGTTAGATTTAGAAAATGAAAGCGGAGTGAGAAAAAAACATAGCTGACCTTGTTTTCCAAGTTGGCATGTTATTCAAGAACAAAAATGTTTATTGATGCATGCATGCAACACATAGATTCCAAGTCTACTTTCTAAAAAAATGATTTGATTATGGCAAAATCCTTATGCTTTAGAGAATATGGTACAAGATATTTGCTTCAAAATTCCATATGAAGGACTTTGATGACCTAACTGTCTAGATTAAATTTGAATATTTCAAGCATAATTGTGGTAGAGTATTCTCTAGCTTTCATGTCACCTTCACATGGCTAGCCAATAAATACCTTGAAGACTTTATATCTGAACCAAGTCAAAGTCTTAGTGTATTTATTGACAGAGTAGGTAAAGATTATGGTTAACCATTGGAAGGATGAAGGCACGTAGAGCAAGGGACTTTACATTAAAGAATATAAATGGTCATAGAGCACAACAGTTCCATATGCTTCAAGAAGATAGAGATAATGAGAACTAACCTAGGATTAACAGTTGAGTTTTTTTCAAAATGGACAATATTTCAAAAGGACGTCTATATATTTGAGGGCATTGAAGGAAGTATTCAAGAGTGGACGTAGACCCTTGGTGTGCTTAAGGGGACAGATAGAGAACAACTTCTTTGTGTTGTTGGCATTGACCTTAACGATGGCATACTTTCAATTGCATATGCCTTAGCCAAGAAAGAAAACAGGGAGAATTGGTTACGATTTTTGGAACATTTGAAGTTAGAATATATCAACAGTCACTATTGGGTGTTCACGTCAGACAGGCAAAAAGTGTATTTAATTTGTTAACTGTCTCATAATGTTTATTATTGTATTTATTTAGGACATGGTAAGGTATATTGATAACATCTCAGGCCATAAGTGGTGTATAGTACACAAATTTTCTATCTAAATACAAAGGTAAATAATTTAGAGACTTATTATAGAGTTATGCTAGGGCATCATCATATTGAGAAAAATTGAATGAAGCTTTAAATACAATTGAGAGGAAGTCTATTGAAGCTAGTAAGTGAAACAAAGAGAGGTCATGTACACATTAATATGTGATATACTTTTAAACAATACTGTCAAGTGCTTCAATAATTATATATTGGATGCAAAGATTATTTGAGATAATTAGGTCTAAGTTAGCAAAGAGGATATTCTAGAAGATTCGAGATAAAAAGATCAAGGACAAGCTATATCCCAATTTTTTTTTTTAAAAAAAAAAAAGAAAAAAAATGAAGGAACTTTCTTATGTGTAAACCAATATTTAATGGCGTCCTAATAGTTCAAGTGGTTGGTTTTGATGGAATATTTGTGATTGACCTTGAGAAGAAGACTTGTACATGTAGGATATGGGACTTGACTAGTATACTTTGATGACACATAATAACATATAATATGGCCAACAATCAACACCTTGAAGATATATATATATTTATTTTCTAGTTGGTACTCAATTGATACATATAAAAAGGTGCACAATCATGCTATATACCTAATTAATGGACACAATATATGGCAGCACCTATAAAGAGACCCTGAATTGTTTGATTATAAGTATTTGAAACAAAGCCACACGCATAGATTTATTTTTTCTTTTTTCATAAATAAGATCTATTAAATAATGTTGCCAAGGATCTATTAAATAATGTTGGCAATGATTAAGAAAATTATTCTATGTGGCATTAAGGTCTCATTTAGTTTAAAGGGATATATTTTTCAAAGTTTTTGGAAGTTGGTGTATCTTAATAAGTTATTCACACAATAGAAGATTTTTTTTTTTTGAGAATAATAAATTGTAATTTCTCTTTAATTTTGCATTTACTTGCAGACGGAAAAATTAAAAAAGTTTCAAAATTTGATGGCATTCTGTTTACTTTGATCAATAAAATTTTCACATTGAAAACCAAAAAAAAAAAAGTTGTAGCTATTCTAAACTAAAAATAATTTTTTGGGAACTCAAAAAATTCTAGCCATTTTCTCTTTATTTTTATCTCAAAACTCTTTTTTTTTTTTTTGCTATTTTTTGAGGATGCCGTCAACAGTAACCTATAAGTTCATTATTTTTATTACTATATTATCTATTTACATCTCAGTAATATAAATTTATATTTATTTTTACAGATTTTCTAATTTTTTTATTTCTTTATAACTTTGATGAGAGTTTTTAGTTTTTCATTTATGAAAGTTTAGATTCTCTTGCATGAAGATTATTATTATCCTTTTATGGGGTTGGTTTATAATATTATTGAAAATATTGATCAATTTTTTGTAGTAATAATTATACTGGACTCGTTTAAAGACAAAAATATCTAGTTGTGATTTCATATATCTACCAAGTGGAACGTGTTTCTCATTATTATACAAGATTTAATGTTTTGTCAACATGATTATATCTTTACAAAAAAAGATCTCCACTTTCTAGATCAAATTTAACGTATTCGATGTCAATATAATGTGTTGTGAATAGTAAACTTTTAATTTTTTATATGTATTGATATTCTTGTATTTGATATTTCATGAATGATAATTATCCTCTTTAATTTCAAAAAAATTAAAAATAATTTTGTTATTATTAATTCTTTTCCAAAAAAATATAAATAATGGAAGCAAATTAAAGGTGGCAATGGAATGAGGATTTGCTCCAACGATGAGGTGGGAAATTTTAGCCCTTTCCCCTCATAGGGTGATGCACAACTAAAAAAGTAAATTTATTTTTGAAATTTTTTATAGTTATTATAAGCATATTTTATATTTATTAGGTGCATATATATTTTATGTATAATTATATTTTTGTGTATGTAGTAATTATTGTATATAATATTATATAATTATTCTTAAAAAATATTTTAAAAATAAAAAAATTGCATTGTTAGGATTCTCTACGAGACGAGAAATCTTTACCTAAATAAAAATTAATGTTTTTAAAATTAGATCGGTCAGTAAATTGATTAATTAACCAATTCTCGATTCGACTAGTTCGATCAGTGTGATTTAATTGGTTTAATAATAAATAAAATTTAAAAATATTATTAAAATAATTACAAAAAACAGAAAAATGTTAAAATATATAAATATATTTATAATTATTAAAAATAAAAAATAATGTTGAAAACCTGTCTAAGTATAATTAAACATAGTTTTCGATTTTATTAATTTTACTAATAGGTCTAATTTATTTTTCAAAACATTAGTAATAATAGAAAACAAATTTCTATTAAAAATATAGAAGGAGAGATGGAGGATAACCTCGTCCTCTGCCTCATTGTCATTCAAATAATAGAGAATAAAACAATATTGCTTCAAATTAAGAATGTGAGAGGTAAGTATGAAACTTACTTTTTTTTTTTAATTCTTTTTTTTTCTTTCTGAAATAAAAATAGAGCAAAAATTGACCTCTAGTCAAATCCAAGAATTTAAAAGGAAAAACCCTGTAAAGAAGGACTACTTATGCTAGAAAAAATTATAATGGGGGGACAAAAAAAAAAGGCGGATCTTTATTCTTGTTCCATTTACCTCTTCGACAATTATTGGTGATATGGGAGTCCCTGCATTAAGAACAGATCTAAAGATTCTCATAGGCTAATAAGATTTAGTACTATAGAGAATATTGCATATCGGTATGAATAATTGATTTTAAATTTTATCAAATTAATTAAATAAAAATTTTTTTATTAAATTTTTAAAATGCATATCAAAATAAATATATAAATCGAATTGAATTGATATGGATATGAGATTCTGATCAATTATAGTTTAATTTGATTTAAATTAAAGTTTTTTATAAAATAATTTTTAAATATTTAATATAAAAATAATAATTTTTATAATATCTTTTAAATTATTTGTTAATGCAAATGATATATTTTTAATAAATTTCTATATTTTTTAATAAATTATAAATTATAAATAGATTTTAATTTAATTTAATATAGATGTAGCATATTTTAATTTAATTTAAAATAAATTTGATTTGATTTGATTAAATATAAACATTCTATTAAAAATTAGATTGAATTAAATTTATTAATTTTTTAAAAAATTAATTTTATATTCAAATAAATCAAAAAATTAAACGAATTTAATTGGGTCTTTAATCTGAATCGTTATATGCCCATTCCTCATTACGTGGAGCAAGCACTAGCATTCCTCCACGTAAATCCAACAACAACTAATTTGTTTTTTTCAAAAAAAAAAGAAGGGAAAAGTTTGTGTGGGCTTATGATCTACCAAATAGGCCTGGCCACGGACTGATCAGAATCAGAACCGGCCGATTTCTCTTCTTATTGAAATAATGTTCTCATTTGTTCTCATCATTTAGCAAAGTCTTATACATAAATCCAATAGTCTCATTCATTGGGCATATGCTCATATAAAATTGAGTTTTCACTCTTCAATGAAAAAAATTTAGCATGTACTCTTGCCATTATAGTATAAAATTTTTATTTGCATACCAAATAATATTCAAGACGAATTGGTGGCATACCAGCTTATAAAAGCAAAGTTCTCACTATTTAGTAAAGTCCTATGCACATATTCAGTAGTTTCACTTTGTAGGATTATGTGCACATGAAATTAAATTTTCATACTCACTTCAATAGCAAAATTTAGCATCTTATGAATAGTATATTTTCTCTCGTCGTCATAATATTGAATTTTTATCTACATATCAGATAATATTTAAATGAATTAATGAAAAACGTAAAATAACATATAGACATCTGATTTTTTTTTTTCTAAGTGGTATAATCCATGTAAAGGGAGAATATTCATTAACAAAAAAATAATCTAATCATGATGAAATTATAAAAGAAAAATCCATAATTGAAAGGCTTTAAGGAGCATTCATGAGCATTATCAAATGATAAAAAAAATTCAAGAGGCAGGCAATATATGAATAAACTAATTTTCTATCATCCAACTTATTAAAAAAAGACCAATTATTCATAGCAAAAACTTAAGAGACCACAATGCAACCAACATGTCGTAGATATTAAGTGTCTGTTTGGATAGCTGAGGATGTAATTGATAGCTAATACTGGTTGTTGATATTTGTTAGTTGATAATAATTTGATATTAAGTGTTTGATAAATTTTATTTAACTATTGTTATTAATTCGTAAAAAGACTAATAAAGGTATAATTTTAATATTTTTATATATTAAATTAAATTAATAAAAATATAATATAATAAATAATATATTTTCACATATATTTGTAAGGTATTATTTTAAAACTTAGAATACTATAATTATTATTTTATATTTAAGAAATCTTAATAATTATTTTTTTAATGTTAATTAGTATATATGTTAATATATTTGTAGTAATTAAAAAATCCTATATATATATATTTATATTTATAGAACTTATATATAATAATTAAAAATAAATTATTTTTATATAAATATTTAAAATATTATAATTTATAGTTGATAGGTGAATAACAAAATTTTAAGAATAATTTTAATTTTTCTTTTGTTATTATTGCAAAGTTTCAAGTATAATTTTGACTTTTCTTTATCTATTATTGTGAAGTTTAGAAAACAATTCCAAATAAGATTTGATAAAAACCACAATTGATTAGAGTTATATATATATATATTATCAACTACTATTTTGTATGATTTACCAAACAAATATTTCTTAATTGTTAGATGAAAAATCTCTAAGAACAACATCTAACAACTACACCAAATACCCTTTAATTCTAAATCTCTCAAGAAACCCGAGCAGTAATAAAACATGAGTTTAAGGGCTATGTGGAAGGAATCCTGAATAATAATATTTTGAAAGATATGCTTTTTTTTGTAAGATTAAATTATAATGGGGAAAGTATAAAATTATACCATGTGATTTTTATCTTTAGCAGATATAGTCCTGTGGTTTGTTTATTAGCAAAATGCTACCTTGTGTATAAGACATTTGCAAAGTAATACCAAACTCAATAACTCCATTAAAGTCCATCTTAGGAACCAGGGTATTTTTGTAATTTCCTAGTCTAAATGAATAAAATCTGCCTTTCCACTCTGTTACTATTGTATTGAACTCTAGAATGCAAATTCTCTAAAATCAAAATGATGAATTCTCAAGTGGAAGCATGTGATTTGTGTTCCTTACGAGCTCTAACTCAATTGAATGGAATGAATCACCATACCAAGCTACACCAAATGTTGCAACGAAAACTTTAGTAATGAAAGCTACTTCCTGCGAGGATGAAATTGCTATTTGTCGAGTTCGAGAGCCTCAATTGGCAAACGAGTTGTGTAAATGTAAAGAGAATGTGACAAGCTTATAGGTTGAGGTTGAACATTTATGTAAAGAAAACAAACATATGCAATTGAAAATGAGGAAGTATCGTGAAGTTATAATTGCTATGCAACCATGTATTGGCTTTAGAAAGTGTGGGGGTTTGGGTTGATTTTATTATGTGTATTTATCATTTACTTTGTATTTTATGGTGAAGGTAGGAAGAGAAATGGTTGTGACAGTATGTATTTGCCATAGGAATGTATTATGGTTAAGGTGTGACTTGTACACAAGCTATTTGATATAATGTTAGAAAGAACACAAGTTAATAAAATCTTTGCCTTTCTCTGCATTTTTGTTTCTTTGTTCCATATCTTGTGAGTTAAATCCAAAATTCAAGCTTCAAATATAAAAGAAATAAAAGAAACATTGGATCAAGGTACAAGAAACTTGATACTGAATTTTTCATAAGTATACTAAATACTATCAATCAAACTAGCTATTAATTTTATCTTCTTTATGGTTTGTTATTTTGGACCATATGCCAATTTGACACTAGAATTTTTGTTCATTTGTTGCTAAGAAAGATCAAAGCATTTTGAAAGACCATATGAAGAAGTTTATTAACTGGATTTCATGATTTTGAGAATAGTGGACCTACTGAAACATCATCAAAATTAAGTATTTTTGTTGCTACAAATTGGACAAAACTGAGTGACGAAATATATTAAACAAAGTTATTGCAAATACTCTGAATTACACTAGGAAACATATTGTTAATGACCATTGGGCTATTAGGAAATATATTAAACATGGATCAAGGCTTCATTTATAATTTCATAAAACAACATTCCCAATGAAATGGACTGTCAAGAACAAAACTCTAATAAAGAATAAAAAACCTAATAACCAACCCCATATTTAATAAACACTCTTAAGATATGATTAACCAAACTCTAATCTCTAATATATTCTTAAAAAGAATGAGATTTTGCAGCGCAAAACCTGCAACTAACCTCATATATCTGTATATCTAACTAATTACTCATAATAGATTAGCCTTAATGATGGCATATCATTAAATGATAAAATGTTATAAGTAGAACAAAAATTTAATAACCCAACAACCTTTAACTCATCACTGACATCAAAGATTTGCTTGTAAAAAAACAAAGATAAAAGGTAGAAATAAAAAGAAATAGAAATTCAAAGGCAAACTGATGCTAGATTATAAAGGAATTGCAAAGTGTTTTGTGTTAATCAATTACCATAATGTAATAGTCTAAATAGATGCTAGAAGACAAGATAATATATACTGTCAAATACAAAAATGACATAAGGATAACATCTAAAAGTTTTTTGATGCTTTACAAATGCACCAAAAGGCATTGCAAAAAGAAAGAATTATCTAAATCAGTAACTCAAGTTTCTTTCCTTTATACTATTGGCTTTTTGGTATGATGTCCTTGGGCATCAATAAGGATTCCAACTCTGAAGCCCTCTTGAAGGTTTTAAAACTTGAAGGTGGTATATTGGAAGCAACATTTGAGCTTTTGGCAGGAGGTTTTATGGATCTTTCAATTGATGTTTTAGGCTTAGTTACTCTTAGTGGCTTGAAAGTAGGGGTTTTCTAGCTTTTTATGCACTTTGACCAATAATAGGCTATCATAATAGTCAAAAATAATTATGAAAACTAGATAAAAGCCATGTCTTGTAACCAAATATGATATAACAAAATCTGATTACCTATTTATCTTTCCATTAGGGTGGTGGTTGATAGGAAGAGCTTTGTGATTAAGATGATGAGCTTGCAGGTGGTGGTTGAGATGATGAGGTTACTACCCATATTGATGCCCTAGTCCTTTGTCTTTTGTTCAGGTTCTTAAATCAGTATGAAAAATAAAGTTATGTTTATAATATAGGTTGCAATAACTGAGATCATAATTCATACACAATACTTGAGTTCCTTTGGCTTTTTTAACCTCATTCTTTTTTGCCAAGTTGTTTCACCAGTTATAGCCACTTTACAACCTCTAACATTGTGACCCACTTGACCACAATTCATACATATAACTGGTCTACTAGCTTTTGACATTTTGTAAAGGTTCTTTAGCTCATTTGTTGTCCTTATCCTCTTCTTTTTTTGGTCTTCTTATAGGCTTTCTTAGATATTAATAACAATGTTTGGATATGATGTTTTGTCCCATTCCTCTTTGATTGGGACAAAATTGATCATATGTTTGTAAACAATAAGATAAGTATCCTTCGAAAAATAATTATAAACATATGCTTCAGGCTTCTCCCTATTAGCATATATAGCTGACAATGTATGCTTATAAGGTAACCTTGTCAAATCCCACATCTTGCAACTGCAACTTTTTTCTGCTAAATTTATAACCACTTGAGTATTATTGTAGTCCACCTTATACATATTTTCACCTGCAGGAGTAGGGAAACAATTCTTACTATCCACCTTCATCTTTTCAAGTTCACCTTGTACATTAGGGCATATCTAACCTTTATATTTCTTCATGCCATTATACTTTATGTAAAATCTTTTTATGAGCCTTCTCTGAATCCATTCAATGTAACTCAAAATAGGGATGTCTCTAGCTGACATTATATATGAATTGAATGATTTTGTGATGTTATTCTAAAAGGCATCGTTCTTGGTGTGAGCTGAGAAGTGTGACTTTGACCATGAGTGAGGTTCTTTTTTCATTAACCAATCATAAGCTCCCACATTTTTTTTTTCAATTTATCCATTTGTGTTTTCCATGTTTTCATTGTTGAGCCCTCTATAGCATTTGTTTATCAACTTGTCTAAACTACACCTTAAAGTTCTCATATAAATGTTTCACACAATATTTGTGTTCTACACTGGGCATTACATCTCTAAGCCTCAACAAGTCCTTCTATATAAAAGAAAAGATTTAAAGTTTTAAATTCCACATTGAATTTAGTCAAATAATAACAAAGGGTGATAGAATAATAACACGTAACTTTTGTTTAACAGACATATAAACCCATCCATTTTCTTGTGGATATCCAAAATCCTCAAATAGCAAGTTTAGGAACCAAACATATGATTCTTTACATTCAATATCTACCACAACAAAAGCAAAAGGAAACATGTTTTCATTCCCATCTTGCCCAAGAGCATACAAAATTTGTCCTCTCATGGATCTCTTTAAATAGCATCCATCTAGTCTCACAATTAATCTTAAGCTTGAAAAATAACCTTGCTTATGTGCTCCAAACCTGACATACATGTATTGAAACATCACTACTTCCTTACACCTTCTATTAATGCTCTCCAAATGCTCATAACCTTGACTTTCATCTTCTTTATGGACCAAAGTCAGCTCAGTTTTCAACTTCACCATGCTTCTTAGATTTATAACCCTTAGAGTCTCGATATAATATGTTAATCTTCTATATTGTTTTTTCAGGTCTCTTTCAAATATTTTTCTTACTCTTTTATTTTCCCTATAACATTTCTAAATCGATATGTAAGCTTCTAAATTCCTTTGAAGATTTTTTTTGCATGGATGACACTTCCCATTGAGGATTAATCATCAATATACTTTTCTGACAAGTATTTTGAATCCACTAAGTTATTATTCTCTATGACAGAGATGATTTGGTTTAAAGGTCTTAATTTCAAAGGTTTTTTCATCAATGGTTAATGCATGAATTTTGAACCCATATCTCTCCTTACACAGGGTTGTTACTCTTATAGCAGTACTTTTGTTAAGCTTATAACTGCAACCCCTCTTGATAGTTCACTCTTTTAATGTTTTTTGCAAAATTGCAACATTTCTAAGCCTCATTCTTGATACAAAGGTGGGTCAACCATCATTGTATCTTTATTAAAGTCTAACTTCATATCTAAACCTTCATCATTGGAACCGTTTAAGCTATGTAGTTCATCATCAGTTGGTGGCTTTTCATTGAATTCTTTCAAATTTTCTTCAATTAAGTTGTTTACTACTTGTGCATTTATTTCTGTCATTGTGTCATTCTCTATTAACTTCTTTAAGTTTTGCATTGCCATTCTTATAAGCCCCTACCACTTGATTAACAAATATTTAATCATCACTGCCTTCATAATCATTATTCATCCAACTTGGTTGGCTACAATCTAAATCTAATTCATTTGACCTTGCTATATCAGGCCCATCCACACTTGGCATATAATCATCATCTAAGGAATCACTACTAAACAATTCACCCTCACTATGAAATGGAAAGTTTATATCAAGTTTCTTACTGGCATTTTCAATTTTGATGTCAACTCCTAGATTCTCAACCACATTCTTAGGCCCACCTTTATCCAAATCAACACCATTCTTAGTTCCAACTATATTCAAAACAGTCCCATTCTCATTGTACCTACACTCACATTAGTATAATGCTCAGTTCCACCTATATTCATACCAATATTATCAGTCCCTTCTAACTCCATATCAATAATTTTCATGTTCAAATCCTTTCCCATGAAATCTAGCATCCCCACTTCAATTCCATTCCTTACATTTTCAAGCATAATCATAATAAAATTACTTTCACTTTCATTATCTAATAACCTCTGCATATCAACATGTGCATCTTGAACAAAGGCTTTAGGTAATTCGATTAATAAAGGGCCAAAATGCTCGACAAAAAACACATCAATGTGTGGATACTCTTTTTGTACTCTAACATGTTAATCACATCCTTGTCACTCTCAATTTTTTCACAACCTTCATCACCACTCACACTTCATATCTTAAACCACATTATACCTCCCTTTTAATACCCACAATCCATACAATATGGTAATAGCTTAAAATATGATAACTTATCTATGTCAACGCCATACTTCTTCCTTTCTTATCTATTCATATACTTCATGTAAGGTTGGTCCATCCAAAAAATCCTCATGGTGTATTAAAATATATATATAGTTTGCCATTACCAAACAAATTCAATGAACAAATTGATAATTATTAGTTGTGACATTTTTTTAACATCAAATAACAAATTTATTGCATTTTATTACCTTTATCAACTAAGATGAAAAACCCTAACTATTTTAAATACTAACTAGAATAAGAATCCATAACAAGAATTGAATATGAAATATCCCAAAAAAAAAAAAGACATTGAGGAGTTAACTTTACATACCTTGGGCCTTAAGCAAGCAACCAAGTGTTTGTCTACTTCAATATGTAACAAGTCTAAGCAATGCATCTAAAACAATAAATTAACACCACCAGCTGGTGGATTGGACCAACAAAATTCAATTTGCAATCAAATTTGATAAAAAAATTTTAAGAAAATGAAGATTAATTTCTCTGATTAGGGGTTTGTCTATGAAAGTTAATAAGAAATTGATGGTGAGGGATTAGGAGTTTGTCTTTTACTTAGCTAAAAAAGGGATTTTATTCATTAAGATGAGTGGAAATCCATGTTTGCAAAAAGACTAAAAATTATAAAAATACTCCAGTGCCTGAGATGAACGTAATTGAGTTATTGGGTTTGGTATTATTTTGCAAATGATATATACCTCAGGGTAGCATTTTGCCAATAAACAAACTACATGATCATATTTGCCATAAATGAAAATCACAAGGTATAATTTTGTACTTTCTCTGATTATATTTTTTCTTTATCAATATATTTAGAAATTTTGAATAACTATTTATTTAATTGATTGGGGGTTTGTAGTTTCACATGAAATAACTTATACATGACAAAATATTTTTGAAAAATACTTAAAGAAGATATTTTATGGTTTTTGAATTATATTAGAAAAACATTAATTTTTTTATAAGATTTTGACAAAATTTACACTATAAAAAAATATAGATGATACTTTATTCATTATTCAATATGAAAAATATCTTAAAAATAAAAAATTATAAATATAGCAGATACTTTTAGTAGTCAAAGATGACTGGTGATAATAAGTTCTTTAATAGATGTGTATTAATATGATTTATTTCTTATTTGTATGAGTTTGTCAAAATTCAGAAAATATTTTTATCTTTTGAAAAAAACAAGTTATTTATATTTTTTCTTTTAAAAAGAAAAAATATTTTTAGAATAATTTATTTTTTTCTTTAACTAGAAAAATATTTTTAATAATTAATTTTTTTGAGCATACCAAATATCAAAAAATATAAAATATATATATTTTTAAAAATAAATGAGGCCTGAATAACAACTTTTTTATAAAAAATATATTTGAGACATTTTACAATAAGGAAAACTAAAATGCATATATTGCACAAGCTATTTTATTTGTAATTTGTATAAAAATAACTTATGTTGAAAAGAGAATGTTAAAAAGTATAGTATGAGTTTTCATCCTATTCAAAGTAGAATAAAGCTTTTTTAGAATAATATACAGTATTTTCATTCTTAAATAATATTTTCATTTTTAAATAATCATACAGTATCTATAAAAAAAAATTATGATTTGATGTACCAATATAACGCCGATCCTTAACACTATTAATAACTGTATATTGACTCAACTCCGAAAACACAATTTTATTTTTATCATAAATTTTTTTTAATAAATCTGCATCTTTATCAATTATAGAAATCTTCATTAAATATGATGTTACAACATAATGTAAACTAAAAATTCATACAATACGCTAATATATATATATATATAAAATAATGTCTAATAATATATTATATATATATATAAAATAATGTCTAATAATATATTATTAAATAATCAATCTCAAACCACTAAAATTTCAAAAAAAGAGACAGAAACTTTTATTAAAAGAGATAAAATAATAAATTTAAAAATAAAAACCTCAAAAGAGACAAAATAAAATAAAAATTAAACAAATAGGATAATTCAATACATTTTATTAAAAATAAAAAAATAATAAGAAAATAGGTTTAATGCCAATAGAATATACTGGTGATAATCTCAAAACAAAAACAAAAGAGTTGTTTCAAAAAAAAAAAAAGAAGAAACGACTAAGATTTTGGTGAGAGAAAGATATGATTCAAAGCAGAATAAAATTTAATGAAGCAATGTTAAAGAAAATCAACTCCTTTTATGAATGAATTTATGAATAATAATGCTCAGACATGAATCAAGTAGGCCATTACTTTTAATAAAAATGGCAAGACATGTTTGGGATTGTGTTTTCTAAATCACCTTTTCGGTTTTTTTTTTTCAAAATTGCTTTTTAAATGAAAATTTTTTCCCGAAAATAATTTGATAAAAGGAATTTATAAATTAAATTAATTATTTTTTTTAACATTTAACAGCAATTCAGACAAATCCAACAATTTTAAATAGATATACAATCTTTTTCTTGTATTATTATTAAGCAGTATTTATTTTTTTTATTTTAGGAGGTTTTTTCACTTTTCAATTTATAAAAGGTATAGAATATTCATAGCAATTCAATTGAATCCCAAATTTATATTAATAATTAATATTTTTTTATTTTTAGAAATCTAAAATATGAAATATATTTATTTAGAATTTATATTTATATTAATAATTAATATTTATAAATAATAATTATTAATAATAATTTTATCAAATACATATTAGTTAATAATTAACAATCGGAGGATTCTCAGTTTAAAAAAAAAAAAAAAACATTGTTGAGAAACGACAGCGAAACCGGACGGACTGAAGAAAATGGAAAAGTAAACAGAAGGAAACACAGTCACCAGTAGCCAATCACGAAAAATCTTAACACATCTTTTTTTTCTTTTCTTGTTTGAAAAGAAAACTATAACCCAACGCATAAGAAATCTATAATAAAGCCTTCGATTGCTCATCTCCCAATTCATTTCTATCAAACAACACAAAGGGGCAAAAACACCAAATGCATCTCTACAATGCATGGCTACCGCCACCGGTGGCGGAGGAGACTGCCAAAGAGAGGGAATCGTTCGCTCGAGTCGTCAACTCCGTCAAGGCGTCTTACAAGCCTGACGATCCTGAATCAGTCTACTCCACTCTTAAGTGGATTTCCGTTATTGACCTGTGAGTCTATATTTCTAATCTTTTTAATCACTAGCTCGAAATTTTCAATCTAATCTAGTAAATGTTTGGGTAATTGGCAGCTTCATAAAGGCTAAAAGTGAAGTAGCTTTGGAAGATGTGGCTCAGCTTGTGGAAATTGGGCTTCAGTTGTTTAATATATCACAGGACAAGCTTTATGCCCAGGTTTTGCACTTCCTATCTCTATCGAAAACGATTCCCCTTTTTTATTATTATATGTTTTCTCTATCGATTCTATTTGGTGGATTAGGTTCGATGGGGAGGTCTATTAGTGAGAGTGCTTAGTAAGTATAGAAAGAAGTTGCATTTCTTGAAAGTTCAATGGCGGCCGTTGTATGATACTTTGATTCATACGCATTTTACCAGGTGAGTTACTGATGAGTCAGTCTGTCTTAGTATTATTCATAATTTACATTTTTTGCTTTACTTATGCTCTAGATTATGCGCTGGTGCTGAAAACATGGTGTTTGTTGTAGGAATACGGGTCCAGAAGGATGGCGGTTGAGGCAACGTCACTTTGAGACTATTACTTCACTTGTTAGATACTGCCGGAAATTCTTTCCAGCTGGCTCGGCTTTGGAGATATGGTCTGAGTTTAGGTAAAGTGTTGGGGGGCTCCCTCTTTAATTTTATTTGTCAGCATGGATTCACGTACAGTTCCTCTATAATCTGTGCGATTTTAGTGGATTGCTTCATGTCAGTATCTGTCAAAGTGGATTTATTTCATATTATTCTTTCAACTTAAAATTGGGATTAGTTAATTTGAATTTTTCATATTTGTTGTGACTTGGCTACTGTTTTTATGGGCAACTGAACGTGCTAACATCGCACGCATATGTACACATAGGTATACTTTTTTTTTTTTTTTTTACTTTCAATGATTTCAAAGAATTGAGGCTAGAAAATAAATTCCAGTAGCAGTGGGTTTATGGTTTTATTTTAGGCTTGATGTTTAGTAAATATCCATAATTTTCTGCAATATGAATAACGTTTGTTGGCCTATATGATGTTGAAACAACTGAAACAAAAAGCCTGGTGAAAAATTCCAAAACTCTCAGTTTGTCAATTTTAGGCATAATTTCCTTAACATTGTCTATCAGCCATTAGCTACCTAAGGATTGGAAAACTCATAAAGTTTATCCATTCAATATTTTATTGTTTTGCTCAAAACAAACTCGCAGTTCTCTATTGGAAAATCCATGGCATAATTCAATATTTGAAGGATCTGGGTTTGTGAGACTGTTTCTGCCAACCAACTTGGACAACCAGGACTTCTATACAGAGTAAGGAGCATCTAGTGGTGGCAACTCTATCTTATGGTTACTGGATGTATTATTGGATCAAGCTTACATAATATTGTTGGCATGGCAGTGATTGGGTTAAAAAGTGTGTGGAACTGTGGGACTCGATACCAAATTGCCAATTTTGGAATAGTCAGTGGTCAGCTGTTATAGCACGTCTTGTAAAGAACTGCAACTTTATCAACTGGGAATGCTTGTTACCAACACTTTTCACCAGATTCTTAAATATGTTTGAGGTAAGTTTTACAAATTTATGTGGTTAAGTTAATCACTTGTCCCCGGTGTCCAAGTCTTGTAGTTGAAGTTGAGCATAATTTTGTTGATGTATAGGTTTCTGAGTAAAGTGCATGTAGGATTGTATGTATTTCTCAATATCTGTTCTTCTAGATTTTTATGGTGGCAGTGCTGCAGAATAGTTAAACAAATCTATTTTACTTTTTTGGTCTCATGTGAAGTTATTTAGAACAGGTTGGGCAATCTGCCTACTCTCTACTAGTGCTTATAGGGTGGGCAAAACTCGAAGTATTTATACATTCTAGTGCATGCATCAAAAAATAGTATGTCAGGTGGCTGATATTTTAGGGGAAGAGAAGGTTGGTTTGTGGGATTTCATTGCTGGAATTTTCTGATAGCAGAGAAGTAAAGAAAGAAAAGAAAGGAGGAAGAGAAATACGAACCAAGTATGTTGGTAACATGACCAGAATTTACACTAGGCAAACATTCTGTGTTAGGAAAGTATTCATAATAAACTCATTCCATAAATCAGAAGTTTAATAAAATAATTAAGCTCTATACTTATTTAGTAATAGGAAAATGCTTACCATGCTCAACAAGGATTATGACTCTAAACGTTCATAAATAATACGTACCTTGCTCAAGATATGAAGCATTTATAACAAATTGATATTTCATAAATCAAAAGCTGAAGAAAATAACTAAGCTTAATATTTATTTACAAATTACAGCTAGAGGAAAATACATACTTTCTTAAACAAGGATTATGACTTGTAAATGGTAAAATTTGTTAAGTCCCCGGATGCAAAACAAATAATTTTCTAGATAATGAGATTCCCTAATCAGCTAAACTTCCTAGATATTATTTAGCTCCGTGGTTAGGTCCTGAATCAAAATTTATAACATAATTACTTGATTGAAGAAACATTGGACACTGAGTTTTGTAATGCAACTTCCCATACTGCATTCTCAACTTCTTGAGTTTTGGATATAAACGCAAAGAAGATTGATGCATTGTTCAAGTAGTGAGGATCATTTATTTTGATGCCAAATTGACGTAGGGCTTGTTGGTACTTCTATGGTGGAAAAATCTTGTGTAGTTGGTGGACTTCAGGGTTTTGAACAAATGAGAAAAGGATGGCAATTTTTAGTTCAAATAATATTTGAATTGGATGGGTTGGACGGAAAAGCCAGATTATGAAGAATTCACATAAAGAAAAGGATAATAAGTTCTCTAATTGCAAATTATATACTTTCTGGTTCACAAGCTGAAGGCTTTTTAGAATTACGTGTAGCAGAGGGAGGTATGAGAAGAGGACTACGAGGAAACCGCCTTTTATGCTCTATTTTCTTTTTTCCTCCCCTCATTTGCCAGGTGCTTTGATATCTGAGAGTGAAATTAACTTGAAAAACTGACCTTGAAATATAAACATTTATTGGTTTCAAGTTTTAGTTATGCCTTCTTAAGGCTATCTTATTGTATTTAAAATTGCATTTTGAGGCCATGGAACCTTGTTCCCTGCTGTTTATTTTGTTTTATGGTAACATGTGTTTCAAAATCATGTGGCCTGAATACCTTGTTTTGGAAGATGCAATATTAGATTTTATGTATTGCATACTCCATTTTAGATTTTAATTCCTGAATCTTGCGATTACAGGTTCCTGTGGCAAATGGAAGTGGATCATATCCCTTTTCTATCGATGTTCCCAGAAATACAAGATTTTTGTTTTCCAATAGATCAGTCACCCCAGCAAAGGCTATTGCAAAATCAATTGTAAGATTGATATACAGGCTTCATTCACAGAATTCATTGATTATAACTACTTCTTAGATTGTGATGCTGTATTTTTAATTTCAACTGCAGGTATATCTACTAAAACCTGGTGGTTCAGCGCAGGAGCATTTCAAGAAATTGGTCAACCTCTTAGAACAGTTTGTTTACTGAGTCTATTACTCTAATTTTGATGTTCATAAAGTCTAATTTTTAGTTGTTAACCGATTTTTATTGTTCCAGATATTACCATCCCTCTAATGGTGGTCGTTGGACTTATTCATTGGAGCGATTTTTGCTTTTTTTGGTAATCACATTCCAGAAGCGCTTACAGTATGAACAACAGTAAGTATTACCAGCATAACTTACATAATATGTTATGTTGCTTTAATATGGTTTGAACTAGTCCTTTTCAAATTCTTGTTTTGCAGGAGTACAAAAAATGATGGACAAGATGAAATTTTTCTAGGAAGATCAGAAAGAATTAATTTTGTTAATGTGCTTTTGAAGTTAATTGATCGTGGGCAGTATAGCAAGAACGAACATCTTTCTGAGACGGTTGCTGCAGCAACATCAGTTTTGTCATATGTCGAGCCTTCTTCGGTTCTTCCATTTTTAGCGTCTCGCTTTCATCTGGCTTTGGAGACGGTTAGTAGTGGTTCATACATTTCTTCGGATTAGAAACACTTATATATTATATTGGTCGCTGGTTGTTTAAAATTGCAAAAGATCAGCTATCACTAAGGAAAGCTTGCTATTGATTGAAAAATTACTTATCTTCACTTCTTCAATTTCTAATTTTTCATCAAATTAACTTCTCTGCTACCTACTTTTACATCTAGTCAGATGACTGCCACCCACCAGTTGAAAACAGCTGTCATTTCTGTAGCATTTGCGGGACGCTCGCTTTTTCTCACATCACTATCAAATTCTGTAAAAGTTGATGATCTTGGTGGTGGTGGTGGTGGTGGTGCATTCCTCGATCTTCTGTTGATTTCATTATCTAATGCATTACTTGGTATGGATGCCAATGATCCTCCCAAAACCTTGGCAACCTTGCAGTTAATTGGTTCCATATTTTCCAATGTGAGTTCTGAACTTAGACTGATAATCTTAGCAGAATGTCTTGTATGTTAATGATTTACGAACACTGTTTTTGGTGAACTACTTATGATTGTAGATTGCTACTTTGGATGATGAAAAGAATGATTTGTCATTCATGGAGATGAGCCATTTTTCTGAATGGTTGGATGAATTCTTATGCCGCCTATTTTCGTTACTTCAGCATTTGGAACCCAGTAGTGTTCTGTAAGTAATGACATTTAGTTCCTTATCTCTTTTTTAATTTCCCTCCTACTTTGCTACATCTAGAATCCTGATTCAGATTCTTACTGGTTTCCAACTTTGCCCTTGAAGTTTGAGTAACTGATTATTTAATTGATAGGAACGAAGGTCTGCATTCATCAGCAACATCTGGGACTTTTCTGGTTGAGGATGGTCCTTACTATTATTGCATGCTAGAAATCTTGCTTGGGAGGCTTTCAAAATCACTCTATAATCAGGTTTCAGTTGTTGTTGGAAAATTGAAAGTTCTGCAGATCCCCCTTTTTCCTTGGGCTGAGATGATCTTATGAAATGTTCTTTTATTATAACAGGCTTTGAAGAAAATTTCAAAGTTTGTCAGGACAAATATTCTACCTGGAGCTGTTGCAGAGGTTGGACTGCTTTGTTGTGCATGTGTTCATTCAAACCCAGATGAGTCAGTTGGTTCTCTCGTTGAGCCGATTTTGTCATCTGTTATATCATCTTTGAAAGGAACTCCTGGTACAGGCTTTGGAGGGAGAGGATTTCCTGATGCCTCTCTGTCAGCTAAGGTTTTTCATTTGTTGTTGCTTGGTTTTTATTGTTTGGTTTTATTTTGGCACCAACATTCTTGATGTAAAGATGGTTGACTCTTTACCAGGCAAAACCAACACTCTCTCCAGCGCTTGAAACAGCAATTGATTATCAGTTGAAAATATTGTCAGTTGCCATAAGCTATGGAGGTCCTGCACTTCTTTGTTACAAGGAACAATTTAAAGAAGCTATTGTGTCTGCTTTTGAATCTCCTTCGTGGAAGGTTTCAGTTTGATTCTAATTGTCTTGTTACCTGCATAAATGAAACATCTACTTGAAAAACATATTTTTATCATGATATATGTTGCTAATTATCATGTCTCTATTATTTTTTCTATGTTGAAGTTTGTTTCGCGTATGACAGGTTAATGGAGCTGGTGATCATCTTCTTCGCTCCCTCCTTGGAAGCATGATTCTTTATTATCCTACTGATCAGTACAAGTAAACTCATGCGTTTGCATCTGGACATTTAGTTCTATGAAATCGTTTTTGTTCTTTCCACTTCATTGATTAACAAGTTTTCAAATCCCTAGGTGCGTGTTGCGCCATCCTGCTGCTTCAGCACTGGAGGAATGGATCAGCACAAAGGATTATAACAATGATGAAAAATTGATGGGCCCAAAGTGGCATGTTCCAAATGATGAAGAAATTCAGTTTGCAAATGAACTTTTGAACCTTCATTTTCAGTCAGCTTTAGATGATCTTT
>CATIWR010390134.1:0-21472 GCA_949677035.1 Omphalea diandra
TATATATATATATTAAAGTTAACTTATTAATGTTGTTACTAAATATGTCATAGTCAGTCTAATAATAAATATAAAAATTAAATATTTAAGACTTATATTAATATTAGTTGTTATTACTTATATATTAAATAGAACTATAAATCTAATAATGTATGTGCGCATATATATATATATATATATATATATATATTTATGGCAAGTAAAAATTAAAAATTTTCTCATGTTTTGACTATTATATATATCAGAAGGCAAATTATGGAAATTTTAGAGGAGATGTCTTTTAAAAACAGACAAAAAAAAAAAAAAAGGACATTGATCAATGATTTCATGAGGCATACTAACTTGATTATCGATTTTCTAGCTAACGTGCCAAAAAAAAAAAAATTCTTGGAATAGTTTAAATCATGACATTCTTCTAGAAAAATATGCATAAGATTCTTGTGGAACAGTAACCAAATTAAACCATAAATTAATCACCCAATAATAAATAATTCATTAAACCATGAATTAATCATCCAATAATAAATAATTCATAGCAAGGTATGAAAAAAAAAAAATGATCACATAATGGTTTAAAGATACAATCACATTCATATATGATTTGATTACAAAGAATAAATGAAAAGTAAATTAGTTTTAATAATTAAGATGGATACAAATTCATAGAGTGAGAAAATTTATATGATAAAGGAAGACCAATATTATAATTAATAAATTTCAATAATGTAAGTAATCAAGAAAAACAGAAACAATGAACTAAACACGAGTGAAAATAAAAAGGAAAAATATTGGCAAGTCCCATTAATCTAAAAAAATCAAACTATTTTTTGAGATGTAAAAAAATAATTTTCAATATAAGAATATCAATACATGTAAAAAATTAAAGTTTATAATTTACAACACATTACTTTGACACCAAATATATTAAATTTGATATGAAACATGAAGATTTTCTTTTATAGAAAGATAAACATTTTTCTTTTGTAGAAACATAACTATGTTGACAAAATATTGAATTTTGCATAATTGAGGGAAACACGCTCTATTTAATGGTTATACGAAAGTCATAACTTGACATTTTTGTTTTCAAACGAGTTTAGTTAAAATACTATAAAGAACTAATCAATTTTTTTAATAATGTTATAAATCAATTTTATAAATGGATAATAATAACTTTCATATAACAGAATCCAAATTTTTATGAAAGAATAATAAAAAAATTTCATCAGAGTTATAAAAAAATACAAAAAATTAAAAAATCTGTTAAAATAAATACAAAAATTGTATTATTGAGATGAAAACAAATAAAGTAATAATAAAACAATGAATTATGGGCTATCGTAGGCGATTTAGCTAATGATAGCCTTTTAGAATAAGCAAGAAAAAAAATTAAGAGAAAAATGAAAGTGATGACAATTAGGGTTTTTTTTTTTTTAGAGTCTCTCTCTCTCTATATATATAATCAAACTGAAACTTACCACATTTGCATGTAATATTCTCTATGCTTCAGCCATAAGATGTATAAATTATATTATTGAAAGTAATAAATATTTGTAAACATTGATAAGTGGCTGATTAGATATCTTAAAACTATATTTATGTTACGATTAAAAATAATACTTCATTCGTTTCATAATATTTGTCTTTTTTGAGTTATGCACTTAAATTAAAAAATAATTAAATAGAAAATAACTTTAATTGATATTGACTAATATACTATTAATTGTTTTCAACTAAAACTCTACACTAACACTAATAAGAAAACATTTAATTAAAAAAGAGAAAAATGATGTTGATGATGAGAGTAAATTTGACAAACAATCAATTAAAATTATATTAATAATATAGAATGATAATTATATTGAAACAAAAATTTTTTCTAAAACGAAATTATTGTGAAATAGAAGGATAATTGATTAGAAAATTTAGTTCGAATTTGACTTAAAAAATGATTTAAAAATTTTAAAGTCAAAATCAATTTATAAATCAATTTAAACTATCACGACATTAATTTTATTTACAGATTAATTCAAATGACTTAATTTAAATTATAAATAATATTTAAATTTTAATTTAATTTTTATTTTTTAAAAATGAAAATTATAAATAATTTGATTTGAAAACTCAAAACTGATTAAAATTCCATTTATGTCTCGATCGAATGAATCAATTCGATTCACCATAACTGAAAATGACTTATTATGTTTGTCTGAAAAAAAAAAAAAAAAAAAATCGCAATCGGATAAATAATCCAACCCAAACTTGACTCGTATACGACACTGCGAAGCCAAGCATGCTCATTCTGACGCCGCCCTTTATCCAAACAGTTATTTGATGTTCGGAGCAGAGAACTATAAAAACTAGAAATGCCATTAATAATTATAGTCTAATTCATTCAAGATTCACGACGCGACGAACCAACCGCGAAACCTCTAATTCTAATGCCATAAATAATTATCCTCTATTTCTATTTTAGGGTTACGAATTCAACTCATAAGTCTTGCGTTCTGTCCTATTTCAGAGTTTCCTCTTTCGATTTTCATTTCCTAATTGGAAGATCCTTTCTTGGAATGTCCGCCGCTTTGGCATGCAGACGGGTGGGTCAACTTGGGGCCAACTCACGACTAATTGGTTTTGGTATATTTCAGAATTTCTCATGTCGCCAGATTTCTGAGCTCGTCAAATCAAACGGGAAGCGATTGTTTCTAGTTGACACATTAGCCCTCGTATGTCGTTTCTTAATTCCTTTCTACATTTTTTTTTATATGATATGGTATGATAAGATTAAATCCAGAATTTGTTGTTTTAGGTCAGGAGATTGGAGGCGCAGGGCGTGCCTACGAAGCAAGCGGAGGTGATAACCGCTGCCATTACTGAAGTTTTGAATGACAGCTTGGAAAATGTGTCTCAGTCTGTTGTGTCAAAGTCGGAGATGCAGAAAGTAAGTTTCTTTATATATAGTTCAATTCAATTATATCCTTATGACTGCAATTGTAACTATGGGTGCAGGAAACATTTATGCTGTTGGTTTTTTTTTTTTTTTTTGGCAGAATGAAATGATTCAAGATACCAAGTTGTCCAAATTCAAATCTGAAGTTCAGAGTTTGCAGGTATGGCATAGACGCATTTTTGGATTACTTTCATCTGTTGGATCTCTAACTAAAATTTGAAGAATGTTAGGTTCTTGATTAAATTATTCTAAGTTTCATTGTTAATTGAGATCACTGGCGTAAAGAATGGCTATAATGTATTGACATATACACCATGGAATAATCTATGCGTGCTCCAAAGTTAAGAGTTAGGTAAAAATGGGTTAACACAATTGTTCTACACTTAGATTTTGTTACTTGGTTTACCAATAAATTAACGGCTATTCACATTGACTTTTGTTGTGAGAAATGTTGATTTGCCATTTCAGTTGCTCTTGTCGACATTGGTAAAGTATGGATTTAGCAGTTGTCTAATATGATATTTTATGTCGTATATAATCTTTACAGAATCTTGAAGGAGGTTGTTTTTGTTTTTTAAATTTTGCTTTGCTTTTCCTCTCTTTCTCTAAGTTCTCTAATGTGGGTTTTTACTGAGAAATTTCATTTCACAATAGAACTCAGAAAGGAAAGATTTCTCTACCATCAGCCCCATCCCTACAATGAAAATTGAAAAAACCCCTCGAATTCTGAGAATTCAACAAATCAATTGAAACACAATAGCAGTGGGGAATTTGATGTATGTGTACGAGTGTGTGTGTGTGTGTGAGAGAGAGAGAGAGAGAGAGAGAGAGAATGTGTGAGCAGGAAGTAAGAAGGTTTTGTGACAACTAAACATCAGTATCCCTATATGGAAGAGAGAAAGAGAGAGAGAGAGAGAGAGAGAGTTTGTTTGTGTGAGTGTGAAGGAAGTAAGAAGGGTTAACTTTTGGGACAACTATGCATCACTATCCCTATACGCAAACCTTTTTCCCCTAATCACCTCCCAAAATCCTGTGAATTTTTCCATTCCACCATCAAATTTGTGGAGCCTTGACCATTGCTCTTTCACAAAATACCAATGAACTGTCAAATTCCCATTCAACAAAATTGCTCTGCTTGCCTCAATCATTGCATATTGCCACATCTAGGAAAATGGTACCATTGTAACAAGCAGTAATATGAAGCTAGGAAGTCATGGACATAGAAGAGAAACTCAGGCTGGTGAGATTCAAGCCAAGAGATAGGGGTTTGCAGAACTTGCATTTTATGTGAGAGAGAAAGAATAAAGTTGCTTGAAGAACTTGGTGGTTGTTGGGGTTGGTTGGGTATGCTCGAGAGGGAGTTACTGTTAAGTGGATGGCAGTTGGGCTTTTAACTTTAGGAGTGAGAAAGTAATTGGTGCTTTTAGATTTTTAGTTACGGAGGACAGTAAATTAAGGGTGCTTTTGAATGTAATTTTACTTTATGCTTTTTGGCTATTTATTTAATTTGACTAACAGCTACTTATGCTCAACCTAATACAAGGATTATAATCTTAACAGAGTTAAATCTGAAGAACAAATTAATTTGCTTTCATAAAAAAAGCAGGAATGTGCCGATTTCCAAACCTTGCAGGGAGTATTTTACCGTAAATTATTTAGCTATGCTTGTCTAGTCTTTTGAATGATTATATGTTTTGATCCATTTTTTGGTCTCAAACTGTTTTAAAACCTGGATCAAATAATGGTATTTCAGTCTAGCTTCTCTTGTTGAACCATTCGCTCTAGTTTAACAAATTTATGAATTGCAATTTGCAGTTAGCTTAAATTTTTATTCTTTTGAATGCACACACACCCCTACTGAGTAGGGTGATCTGCTACAAGCCTTTGAAACAGAGATAACTTGCGCGAGAAAGCTGAATTTCTAACTAAAATGCTGAATCTTTAAAGTCTGTGTCTACGCATCTCATATGCATGTCTTCATGACTACAATATATTGTCTTCCTTTTAAGGTCATGATGCCCCAGGCTTATGAATTTCATATGTTAGCTTAAAGAAGAATTAGCAGTTACTTATGCCGCACTACAGAAGTGAGATGCAAAAAAAAACTCATAAAATAAAAATAATAAGACTCGAAACACTACACATGCATAACATGTTCAAGAGATATAAAAAAAAAAAAAAAAAAAAAACTAAAAAGAACATGTTCACGTTCAATAGATATAAAAGCAAAAAAAGAAAAAAACTAAAAAGAACATGTTCAAGTAATTATAGTCCTATAACTGACATTTATTGTCCTAATTATAGTCATCAATCATCATCACTAAGATCAATATAGTCATTTTTTCTTCTGCAAAATACTTATTCAATTTTCTCTTCCACATCTTTTGATGTACAGTTGTTGTGTTTCTTTTGCCCTAATCTTCATTCTTCTTTTTTTTTTTTTAATTTTTTCTTGAGATTATTAGGTGTAGGTGAACCTATAATAAACTATTTTAAAACTTAAAATTGATGGTTCTTATTATATAATATATTAAAATAAAAAGTCAAAATATTACAAAGGCATGACCATGGAATTAAATAATGGCTGTTAAGTAACGGTATTTTTGCCCTTCATTATCATTATGGCCATTGTTTAACAGTCAAAAAATTTTTGTAATGCATAATAGTAATTTTTGTTACATGTCGGAGCAGGTTCTTTTTTTTTTTTTTTGCAGAGTTCATATGCTGCAAAGTCCAATTTTCTGCACTAGCAGTCAGCTAGCAGCCGGAAATACACCACCAGCTAGCTTTCATTTGGGTTTTTTTCATTTTCTTCTCTTCTTCTGTTTCTTCCTTTTCTGTATCATTTGTGCCAAAAACTCAGCTAGCTTATCTTTCAAAAATTCTTCACAGATTAACGCAAAAAACTTAAAAAATTTAAAGAGTAGAATTTGTACTTATTAGTTAGTTGTAAGTCATAGATTAGTGAATTATGAATATATTTATTAGTTTGCAACATTTTTGCAATTTTTCATGTAAAAATTGCATATCAATTTACTGTTATTATTATGTTACGGCTGCAACAACCCTGTTACTATTGCATGTGACTGTGACCATGATTTAAATCCATGGGCGTGACTGCACCTTGCCTTAAGGCTGAGGAGAACAAAGGTGTGCACTTTTGAAATATTGTCTGCCTTTTAGGGTCTAAGGCACAAAGGCATGCACCTTGTGTGCCTTGCACCTCAGGCGCACGCTTTTCACAACTTTGAGTCCAGGGTTTTCATTCTTGTTGCTCTTGTTTTAACTTTCACAATCTTTCCAGTGAAAGGAATTGCATTTCAGAAAAAGAGTTACCCTTAGCTATATTGTGCTAATGAGGAATTTTTTTTTTTTTTTTTTTTTTTTTTTCTCTCTGGAGAGAATAGCTAGTCATGTGTTGGAGCACTAAATTGTTGTCAACAAAACATAAGAGTCCACCTGCAAACCATTTATAATCTTACATTGATGAATTTTGTGATGAAATGCAGTGCTGCCTCAAAGAAGTGTTCAATCAGTTCTATGTTTGTGTTTTTTTCTCCCCTGATTCTCTCCCTCTTCTACCATATTCAAAGTCTTGAAATTCTTTGAAGATCTTATAGGCAAATAAATCTCAGAAGTATAGTGAAAATTCAAAAATTTCAAGTCACTCATTTCTTTCTATTTTATTCAAATTATGCACAATTGTTGTTTTTATTATTTTATCAAATTTTCAAATTCATAACTACTTTATGATGCTATTGAACAAAAATTACTGCTTAATCTGCTTGTATAATTATATTCAAAATTAGTTTTAGTCTCTCTTGTCCTCTCTCATCCTCTCCATCAACCCTTATTTCACTTTTGTTTCTTTTAATTTTTCTCCTTATCTTGTCTCCTCCTGCACCCAAGCACATTTTTTCAAATTGAAATGTTAAATCTGTTTATGTTATTCACTAATGATTTCCTTATGGTGATGCTTAATTGCCAGTGATTTGGAGTTTTTTTGCTTTAGTTCTTGTTGATGGAAAAGTTCTATTTAGAGGAAACACTTGTTTTTTGCTAATGTTTGCAATCTTGGTAAAAACAACATCAGTGTTCTAGGTTTGGTGTTCGAGAGTTGGAATAAGAGCTCCAGATAAATATGTTTCTCTCAAGAGAAGTGTTGGATGTTTAATGAGAAGAGGGAGGGGGAGAGGGAGAGGGAATGGCTGGTGGCATGTTTGGCTACAAGGACATCCATGTAGTTAGCATGTGTTGAAAAACAAGTACATTCATGATAGTGAGTGTTATGATTTTTAGAATGTCTTGTCAATTCAACTGTTTTGAAAATGAAAAAGAACTTAGAAAAAAAGGTAAAAAACTAATTCCAGACTAATTGGAGTTGGCTATATTGATTTGATGCCATTCCACTCAATTCAAGGCTGCATATCCAAAAAGATCAGCAGCCACTAAATCTTTTCTCAGTTCTTCCTCCTTTCTCATCTTTAATTTGTTCTTCACTTTCTTATCATTTATGACTTAATTTGTATTCTCTCAACATTACGTATTGGTACATGTACAGTTCTTTGATTCACATGCTTAAATAATCCTAATCTCTGGTTTCTTTTCTCAACTGGTGCTATTTTCAACTTTCCATGAATGTATTTATTTATTTATCTTGCCTATCCCTGAAAGGCTGAGAAGCTCGGGAAAAAAGTTCAATTACATGTTTTGCTATTGGATACATTTCAGGGGCTTATTTATGTTGTAATTGTTGATCAAACTATTGTAGTTCCTCTAAATTCTTGGGCTCGACATTTGTCCAAAATGCATTTTTGTTGAAGCTTCTTGTCTTGTGACGCCAGTTGATGTAAAATGGTAGAGATGTTGGCTTAACCTTATCTTCTTGTTGGGGAAATGTTGATTGAGTGTACCAACACTTGTGTTTTCTTTTTCTTTTTCTTTTTAGTGCTGAATTTTTTTCTGTCATATCATGTTTTCTTTTTCTTCTAATGCTGATTTTTTCTATCTTTAGCCTTTGAGTGCCAAACAAACCAATAGTTGTAAATAATAGTTCATTTCCAGATTTGTTGGTTGCAACTAGAGGTGAGCAAAACCGAACCGAAACCGAAAAATCGAACCGAACCGAGTGAATTCGGTCTATTTGGTTCGGTTTTAAAGTAAATTCGGTTCGGTTCGGTTTAAAAAAATAAAAAAAAATCGGTTTTCGGTTCGGTTCGGTTTAAAATTAAGAAAACCGAATAAACCGAATAGATCGAATAAACCAAATTTGTGAGATTTTTTTAAATTTTTTTTTAATTTGAGTTTAAAAAACTAAAAATAAATTATTTTATATAAGATAAAAAAAGCCCAACAACCCATTGAGCGCAAAACCGAAAACCGAACCGAACCAAACCGATTTTTTTCGGTTCGGTTTGAATTTAAACTAAATTCGGTCTATTCGGTTTTCATAAATTCGGTTCGGTTTGAACCGAACCGACCGAATGCTCAGCCCTAGTTGCAACTTAGAATATTGGTGTCCCGATAAAATAAACAATAATTTTCTAACCACCATGCAGAATGAAAACGACTAATAAACAAAAAAGGAAGCAAAATTATTAAAATTATGAAGAAAACTTTTATCATCTTTCTGTTCTTCCTGTCTTTCTCATCGATCTAACTTTAGGTGATCAAGTTGTTAAAACACATCAAAAGCAACTGCTGATTTGGACTCTCTTATGCAAATTCATGACTTTCACACCTGACTCTGAAATTATCTGTACGATGCATAATACAGGAACATCATTTTGCTTTGTTGCAACACGAGACTGAAAAACTTCGGAATGATATTGAGAAGATGCGCAGTGAATTGAGGTTGATATGCAGAGTTCCTCTGCAAGTTATGTTTGTTTGTTTGTTACGATGTGAATCTGTAATTTTTTTTAGCATGATCTTCTGTTCTTCACATTGCTAAGACATACACAGGCATGAAATTGACAAAGTCACTGCTGGGCAACGGTTAGATTTGAATCTTGAAAGAGGGTAAGGAATACAATCAATGATGACTTTCTTTTCTCCGGGTGCTAATAACTTTGCATGATGCCATTGTCTATTTTTAACCAATGCAGGAGGATACAGGAAGAGCTAGCAAACCAGAATACGGAAACCTCTAACCTCACTAACAAACTTGATAAGGTGAGTATAAGTAAAATTGTGAAGTCAAGACGATTGCAATTTTGGCATTTTCTTAAATACGACATAATTTTCAGGAAATTCACTCATTAAGGGCACAATTGGAAGCCGCAAAATATGACGTAATAAAGTACTGCATAGGTAGTCTTGTTTCCATATCTGCTGTTGGCCTTGCTGTGGTCCGAATCTTGATGTAAATCTATAGAATTGCTTATTGGCTAACGAGAAAATAATAGCTCCTTTTTTTTTGAAGCTATTATTGGGATGCAAAACATTAAAAGTGGAAAAGTCAATTCATAATGTATTATTATTATTATTATTTTTTTATTTTTGTTGTTGTAACTTGTATCTGTGCCATGAAAGAAGAATAGAATAAAGCTGATTCAGATCTGTTGTATATTCTACTTTTATGAGATGATATAAATTGTGAACGTGATTCTTCTTTCCATTCATTCATTCTTTTTCTTTTAGACAAAAATTCGTGCTCAGCATACTGCAGCAATGCTGATATGTGGTGGAAAAATTAATTTGAAAAAAATGTGAAATCTGAATCCAATATTAAAAATGACTTGAAAAAGTCTTCATTTTTCCACATTTTATTTTTTGAATGAAATTTTTGACATGTGGCATAGCATTATTTTGATACATAGGAAAACACCAGGAAATTCGTGCAGCCTAATGAGCAGGAATTTTTTATCCTTCGATTCTATTCCCATGGAGATGGAGGGAATGAGAATTATAACTGCTATTTTGCTTCGGGCCATAGGTTTTGGATGAATGACTTGGAGCTGGCAATTAGTCTTTTGGCATTTAATCTTTCGTTTGGAGGTGATTGCAAATGCTTAAAATTTAAGATTAACGTGTCAAAATCTAACATTAACAGCTTCGATTTATAGTTATGCATTTGGACTGTTCGTTACACTTATTGCTGGATTAAATCATTAATATATATTATTAATTTTAATTTCAGAATTAATTTTAAATAATTATTTATTATTTATCAAAATAATTATATATAATATAGTCATGTGTCATATTATATTATGAAAACAATTATATAACAAAATTCTAAATAAGGAATTAAAAAATTAATTATTATATAAAAAATTTTTCTAAATAGAAAATTAAAAATCTAAATAGTACAAATTCTAAATAGAAAACTAAATCATATAACAATAAATTTTTAAATACAAAATTTTAAAAGTAAAATTTCTAAACTTCTAATCAGAAAATTAGAAAACTTAAAAAGTAACAATTTTAAATAGGAAGCTAAGATTAAAATTAATTTTATTGATTGTTCAAAATTATGAGTATATAAATGCTAGTGACGGTATAATAAATTGTCATGAATTATTTCATTCAAATTTAGTAAATTTTTTCTTAAAATTATATTACATAAGATTAAAGTTATAAATCAATAAATAATCATTTGTTGTAATTATCTCATATATGTATATATATAAATGTAATTATCCATTAATTTTATTTTCAGTTATGAAATACTTATTATTTACTTGATTGATTATTAGAAATTACTTCACTCAAATTTTATTCATTTTCTCTTATAATTGTGCCACATAAAATTAAAAATATAAGTCAATTGATAATCTTTTATTACAACTACATACATAAATAATTATAAATTTTAATAAATTTATTTTATTATTTTATTTACTTAACAATAAATTCATATAAAATAATAATTAATAATTTAATTAATTAATTAATAACAAAAATAAATATTAATTTTATTTAAAATTTATTATTATAATTATTTTACGTTACACGCTAATTTATGACTAATTATAACTAAATCGCAAAAGCTCGATGCTTTGCATGGCATTACATGTTAAAACTGAAATTTAACAAAAACTAATTTCAATACATAATCATTTCTTAATTAACATTAAAAGAAATATGAACACATTTTATGCATTTATACCTTTTTGAACTTAAAAATGTCTACTCAGATTTTCTAACAATTCATTCTTGTTTGTTAATTGAAAATAAAAGTCATTAAGCTTATTATAACTTTTAATCTTCTAAATATTTAATGATAAATTTATTAAATTTCCTCTTTTGAGATTAAATAGCTAATGACTTATTTTGAATCCTCAATTTTTTTTTCTCAAAATCTAATTAAGAAAAAAATTAACTATTTTAGTCATTTAAGGACAAGGTCATAATCAATCATCAATATTTATTAATTTCAATTTTTAGCATTAGTTTCAAACTATTACTTGTTATTTATCAAATAAATGTATATAATACAACAACATGTCATTATTTTATATTATATTATAAAAAATTTCTATATAAAAAATCTAAATAGAAAATTAAAAATCTTCTAAATAGAAAATTAGAAAAATTTTAAAAGTAAATATTTGAAATAGAAAGTTAAAATTTAAATGATTCCATTGATTTTTTTAAAATCCTATAAGAGCTAGCGACAATATAATAGATTATAAAAAATTACTTCTTTTAAGTTTAATAAATTTTCTTTTAAAATTAGACCATACAAGATTAAAGATATAAATTAATAAATAATCTTTTGTTATAACTACACGTATGTATATATAATTCATAATTCCCTGTTAATTTTATTTTTTTACTATGAAATATTTAATATTATTTATTTGATTAATTGTCAAAAGTTACTTTATTTAAATTTAATAAAATTTCTCTTAAAATTACGTTATATAAGGTCAAAGATATGAATTGAACTAACTTCATGCATAATTATAAATTTTGAGAAACTTATTTTATTATTTTTTTACCTAACAATAATTTTTATAAAATAAGAATTAATCATTGCATTATTTAACTAATTATTTGATAAAAATAAATATTAAATTTATTTAAAAATTATTATTATAATCATACCATGTAATACACAGCTTGACAATTAGTTTAAATTTTGTATTTTTGTTTAAATTTTTACTTTTTTAATTTTCTGTTTAGAAGTTGTTTAGAATTTATATTTTTAGACTTTTAGATTTTTTATTTAAAAATTTTTTGTTATATTATATTAGCTTTTTGTTTATAATTTTACTGTTTTGATTTTTTTTATTTTTCTGTATAGAAGATTTTTTTATATGGTAATTGATTTCTTAATTTCTATTTTTTTTATATAACTGTTTTCTATAATATAATATAAAATAATGATACGTGGTCAAATTATACACAGTTATTTGATAAATGATAAATAATTATTTAAAATTAATTCTAAAACTTAAATTAACAATATATATTGCTATTTCTCGAATAAAAGTGTCCTATTAACAAGTCGCCTAATTTTCCCACTTAATTACACTTCTCAAACTGAAGCATATAATGGTCAATTTGCTTCACATAGTACTAATCTAAAATACGTGCAGTATGCAATCCTCATTTGAGTATACAGTAAAAGGAAGGAAAATATTATAATAAATATTTATATTTTTCATGTCTTCTCCTTTGTCCTAAGCTTTAAGTAATTGTGCACCTCAAGTTTTTATTACGATCATGTCTCCCTTTTTATCTTTTGTGATAGACATATATGTTTATGTCTCCCTTTGTATGTTCTCTCCTCTTTAGACATATCTTCTTTTATATGTTCTCACCCCCTTTGTTATTATCAAAAAGAGTTAAAGGAGAGGAAAAAAAAAAAGAAATTGAAATGTAAGGTAATCATAGAGATATATTACATATAAATCACAAAAAGATCACAAGTAGATTACAAATAAGTGATATATTATCCATTCATCAGCAAGTGACAAATAAAAAATAAAAATAGATAAAAAGAAAATAAAATCGAGGGCATTTATTTGAGGGTATTGGAATTGAAAGAATAAAGATGAGTTTGGGATTTGGTTCATGAGAGGAATGACTTGAAGCATCTTCATTATCCTTATCATTCTCTTGCTTGTCTTTAGATTCTAAGCTAATGTGAATGCTAAGTCCATCAATCACCCAATCCAAGGTTTGACTTACATCCTTGATATGTGTACTAAGCTTGTTTGCTTATGCTTACAATGATGTAATCTTGTTCTCCAATTGATTGACAGTTAGGGGTGTACACAGGACTCAAAAATTTTTGAATTGGATTAAATAATTGAATCGAACCAAACCAAAATTGAACATCTCCAATTTAAATAGTAAAATTTTTGAATCGAAATGATTTTTTGAGACGAGATGGTACTAAATATTTTATAATATCCAAATCCAAAATCGAACCAAATCGTTTTGTAATAATCTTGTACCAAACAAATAGAACCAAACCATATTTATTAATTATAAATTAATAGTAAATATTAAAAAATTAAATTTAATATTTAATGCATAAGTTATTAGTTATAATTTATTAAATTATCGCTTATTTATTTTAGTCCTTAAATGATTAAAGAGAAAAATATAAAATTTATTTTATTTTGAATAGTGCACACCCCTACATACAGTTGCATTGATCATGTTCAACTATTGTAGAACCTTCTTGTCAAAAGTTGAAAGAGGTGACCCTTGAGTTTGAGGAGGAAAAAGTAAGAACTTATGTTGATTTTGATCCAATTTTGGTTATTGCCTCCACATTTGCTCTAGCAACATTCTTTAAGTTCTCATTCTTTTCTAACTTCAATGGTTTCATTAGTGAGAACAATAAGCCCATTCTCTTGCCCCTTGAGAATGGTTATGCTAACTATTATCTTTTCACTAATGGCCTTATTTATTGGTAGGGGCTATAGAAGAAAGTTTGTTGCCCTTCTTTCTTCTTTAATTTTTAGAATTGCCTTTACAAACTTGGCAATTCTTATGGTGTAATGAGCCATCACAACTTGAGATTCTAATCTCTCCATTTACAACCATGGGGCATCTGTGTGGTGCAGTTGCCATTAGACTATTCCCTTTCATTTATGTTCTGCACTACAAACCTGTGTAATATCTATAGGGCATGCCTTTTGATTTTAGAAGTTTTGCTCTTAGAGGAGTGGTAATTAAAGCTTCCTTCAGTGATAGATTGCCAAAATTCATTTAATCCAAACCTAAAAACTAAAGCTTGTTCAGAGTATTCGTCTCTAGAGATGTCAATGCATTGATAAATGTCCTTAGGGGACTATAGATTTTCCCAACAAGCTTGAAAAATGTGGTTTTAGGTATCTTAATCTTGTCATAGTCATCATCTAGCACCTCTAAGGATACTAAGAATTCCATTGTCAACTTAAGGTATGTAGTTCTTTAAGTCTTGAGAAAAATTTTCAACCTATCCCTTACATCAACTCATTCACTTATTCAACCAGCTTATACGTTTAGAGATCCTTCCAATCAATAAACTTTCCACCACTGGTTTTTTATTTTGATATTGTAAAGCCAAGTTCAGCTTTCTCACTATTTTCACTATAAAAATAACATGAATTAGCGATGAACAAATTCCTTCGCTAACAACCTGAATTCCATTGTTAAAGATAGATAACAACAGATTATTGATGGCTAACGTCTATCGCTAAAGTGTCGCTCGCTAAACTAGATCGCAAGGGATTTTATGGGTATGTCGTTAAATCTAGCGACAAAAATCTAGTCATAAAACTGTGGTCCCAATTCATGTGAATTAGCAATGGATGATACATTAGCGACCAAAGTATCACGTTGCTAAAGTCATCAGGAAATTAGCGACATATTAGTGATGACAACATTTATCGCTCGCTTAGACATTGATTCGTCATTAATGTTGACAAAAATAACGACGAACACATAAGTCCATCACTAATGTTTATTTTCAAAATTTTAAATTATTCATTTAATGAATATATATTAATAATTGCATCTTTATTTAAATATTTTTATATTATCATAAGGATGAAATATAAAAAATAATACTATTATTAATACATAAATATCTCAATATATATCAAAAAGTATAAATAAAAAATATCACATAGTATAATTTATGAAATACATAAAAATACAAAGTAAACAAAAATCAGACTAGTTCATCAATTGGAGCATCTGCATGTTCATCTGTAGGGAGTGATTGATTAGAGGAAGGACGAGCAACTTAAACCAGAGTGTCACGGGTCAATTCCATAATGAGGTAACACATCTCATCCATCTGCTACCTTTGCACCTCAAATTGATGCTCAAAAGATATCCTTTGCTCATCCATCCTCACTAGAAAATCATGTTAAACCTCCCGAATAATGGAACATTGCAGGTCCTCAGTTGTTTGGTGAGAAGCAACAATTGATGCTGATGATGTGGACTAATTAAAGAATGAAGGTCAAGCTAACCCATGGCGTGGATGTACCTCTTCTTCTCAGAGCCACGTCAGCCCATTGAGAATGAGATATTCTTGTAGGTTATAGGTTTGCACCTCAAACTGATGCTTAAAAGACATCCTTTGCTCATCCATCCTCACCAGAAAATCATGTTGAACCTCCCGAACAATGGAACAATGCAGGTCCTCAGTTGTTTGGTGAGAAGCAACAATCGATGTTGATGATGTAGACTAATTAAAAAATGAAGGTCACGCTAACCCATGGCATAAATGCACCTCTTCTTCTGTTCGCCTACAACCTGCAAGAATATCTCATTCTCAGTGGGCTGACATGGCTTTGAGAAGCCCTCCTCAAGTTGAGTAGCTCTCTCATATGAAGTGTGGTAGTTATCCTATAATTTAGTGATAAGTTAAATAGAATTTAATAAAAAATAATTAAATAAATAAAATTAATTATTAATGAAAGCAAAATATTAAATTATTCATCTTAGTAAAACTTACAGTTATGCATGTAAATCGCTGATCGATGTATTATTGGTTCTTTTGGTTAATGTTCGTGTACTCAAACACCTCAAAACATTTAACATTGCAACCTAATTTTTCACTCTAAAAATAAATACATTTTATAAATATAGATAAATCTATAATAAACTTAAATAACATATTAATTAAGAAATATCTAAAACATACTCATCAGGCTTCTACGATGCTCGACCATAGATATGAAACCCCCAGTATGGCATGAGAGACCAAAACCAAGGTCACTTGTCCCATTAAGGCGGTTGTGAGAGTCCTGTGCAATACTCTCCTTGAACTCTAATGTGGACAATGTTGCCTGGAAACTGTCCCATACACTTTCTAGTACGTTTGCAAGTCATTTTCCACTCAGTCTCCACTTAGACAAATTGTCAGTGTACGTGTCATGGCCTACTGCTCCCATTTGCTCCTAATCTGGGCATCAAGTGACAGATCCTAAGTAAAAACTTTTGAAAACACAATAAGCAAAATTGATTAAAACAATGCTTTTAGATAAATAAAATTATTAATAAAAAATGAGATGAAATTATTATTCATTTATACCTTAAACTCCTCCTAATAAAACTATTACGCATCTTCCGAAACATGCTTCCATACATGTCCAGATGGCTCCAAGTGAAGCAAAAAAATCTCAAAGATTCAAATAGAACAAGCATTACTTGAAATGAAATTGTTGTTTACATAACAAAGAATAAGTTATGTTGGACTAGGGTGGTTAACCGAAAGTCTTGAACCTCTTTTGATCTTGACAAAGAGAATCGATCAATTTTAATGTTTCATATTAAGTGTTGTTTTATAGTTTTTAGTTAATCTTCACATTAAAAGTTGGTTGAAGTTAAAAAAATCTCTAAAGCAAGCAAGTGCTCTCTAATTCGCAACCGCAACTTGATAAATTGCAACTGCGAACTAAACCAAGGCAGGTTGACAAAATGAACAGACATATTCGCGAGCCACTTCTCTGCCCGACCAATTCAAAGAAAGGAAAAACCGAAGTCACAAATGAATTTGCGGTGTAAGTCATGCCTCAGTCGTGACTGCAAATTTCGAAGTAACTCAAGAGGGAATCAAGTCCACAACTACAACTTGACAAGTGTCCCAAGTAACCGTTGGAAGACAAAAATCACGATGCAAACTTGTTGGTAGTGACCGCGAATCCAAAAGAAGAAGATGAACACTTTGGTAGATGATTCGCGTCCTCAGTCGCAGCCTATACAAGAAAAATTTCGACCGCTACTTTTGAGAGAAGGTGAAAGGCAATGACTATATGATTTAATGAGAAGCTACCACGTAGACTAGCCGTTAGACATAAACGAGGTTTTCATTATGGAATTTGGATTTCGCAACCTCAAATTAAGACTATCAAACATTTTATGCAAAAATCTGTCTAGCATACTTTGATGATTTAGTACCAGTTTTATTGCAACGTCTCTTTGGTGGGTAGAGACTATAAATACCTCACCAAACAGATGTAAATGAAAGAGAATTGATAACTTTGTACCCAAACTCTTGCCATTTTACTAGTCACTCTTTTCTATTCTTTAAGCCATTGTTGGGTGTGAACATAAACACCATTTGTAAAGATTGTAGTGTGAGCCTGTAAAAACACTAAGAGAGGTTATTGTGTGAGCCTATTAAAATATAAGTGTAAAGGTTGTTGTGTAAGCCTCAAAACACAAGTGTATAGGTTGTTGTATGAGCCTTCAAAACATAAGTGTAAAAGTTTGTTGTAAGCTTGAAAACACCTTTGAAAGATAGTGAAACACCTAATTTCTAAGAATTAGGGAGTGGACATAGGGTTGTTTATACTCGAACCACTATAAATTATGTGTTTCTTTCCTACTCATTTCTCTTCTCTCTTGCCAATTTTAATTTTTATACACCAATTCAACCCATCCCCTTCTTGGTGCCTAGGGCCAACAAGTTAATAAAGGATAAGAACCACAAAACATGCAAAAATATCATACATTATAAATTATATATTCAGTTACAGATTGCATTTTGAAGGACTTAAAAATTAACAATTATTGAAAAGGAAATAAAATTAATTGAAAAAACATAAGTTACGTACCACCCATCGACGTGCTGGAGCATCATTTAGCCAAATACTAGACTGGGCAATTGATGCCACTGATGATGCCATAGTCGATGTCTTATCCACATCTGATAGTGTAAGTGGTACTAATAAGGATGGTGGTGGAAGTGAGGATGGTTGTGATGATGTCAAAGGGTGCAATAGTGGAAGTGATGATATCTTTGGTGCTAATAATCATAGCGGTGGAACTAAAAGTGAATGCTATGAATCTTGCCCCATTGTCCCTCACCCAAAAGCGTCTGAACTAGATTAATCGCCCCTCAGGGGTCTAATAATATCATCGCCCCTCCCCCTTATGATGTATATATACTAATAACGAAATAAAAATAGACAACTATAACTAAGAAATAGTTGTATATCAATGAAAACACTTGCATTTACTTGTTCATATATAGACATTGTATTTCTAAACTATCCAACTTGGATAATTTAATATTGTCTCACTGTATCCAATGAGACAAACACCGAATGAGAAGTTTATATTTATAAATATACACTTACTAGTGTCATACATTCAAATTATTCAAAAATACGTGTTATCCTTGCTTCACTATCTTTCTAAGCTTATCATATCATACTTAATCATCTTCATGCTTTTTCTTTCTATTGATATTTTAACAAAGTCTCTTTTATATATTGGACTAATCCCCCTATCAAAAACACCATATATATAAAATCAAAGCTCTTAAGGAAACAATCCTCAATATACACCAAATGTCATAACATCATATAATACTATAACATCAATTCATTCAGATTTTAACCTTATTAACATAGGCATAAACATATAGATCATAAACAACATACATATCATTACATAATCTTGTCATAATAATGTTTGAATGTTTGGTACACCAAAATATAATGTATTCTTAAAGGTAATTTCATTTTTCCATTTTTTATGTTCTTTGTCTCTTTTAGAGTTATCTTATTCCTTTTGTTTAGAATTATCAAACTTTGTGTATTGTTGAGTTATCTTATTCCTAAAAAGGGGTATTCAATGCACTATCTTTAAGGTAATTTATTTTTTTCTTTCAATATGTCATGAATTGTGTCTTTTATGATCAACCTTAATCATTTTTTATTAAATTTTGTCTCTTTGTGGGTTATCTTATTCCTAAAATGGATTATTCAATTTATTATCTTCTGAGTCAATTCGTTTATCTGTTCTTTATTATGTTTTTTTGTGTCTTTGATAATCATCTTATTGAGGGTTATCAAATTTTCTTTTATTTTTCTGTTATTTTATTCATAAAAAGAGTATTAATCATTAACTGTCTGTAGGATAAATTTATTTTTGTTTTCTTTATATTCTTTATATCTTTTAAGGTCATCTTATTCATTACTTTTGAGTTATCAATAATATTGTATCTGTTTTAGGTTATCTTAATCTTAAAAAGAGTCTGTATATTCATTGGCTTTTTCTTTCTTTCTTTTTTTTTTTTTTTGTATAATTTGTGTCTTTTATGGTTATATTATTCCTTATTTCTTTTAGATTATGTTATTTGTTTTATTATGTGAATGAATTTGATCTTCTTTTAGATTATGGTTAGGTTATTCCAAATACCTGACAAATCACATAAACAACGCTTCATGTGTTGAATTATATTAATGAAAGTACTGATTAATCAAAACTAACATAATAGAAAAGAAGGAAACAAAGAAAAATTAAAAAAGAAAAAAGCAACACTTCTATAGTTTCACAATATTTTCTTTGCTTCCAGTTCTCTTTGAATCGCCAAATACTCGATAAAACATATAAATTAAGTTTGAAAAAATAAAAAAACAAATTTTGATGACTCGAACACATATTTGGTGCAGAAAAAATCTAAATATAAAAATGGAGTAACAAATCCTACAGATCTACACGAAGATATCTATCTATAGATAGATAAACAAATTTATGAATTAAAATAAATAAATCCTACAAAGCATAGAAAAATGTAATGATAAATACCATAGAATATTCAATATTTTCACATTAGTGATATGTTAGTCTCATTTTCACCAAAAAATAAATTATTGATCTAGAATCATTATTATCATTATCTTATAATATATTTCACAAATCAAATGTACAAATAATATAATTTTTGCAAATGCAAAATAGGAGTTAAACTAAAAAGACTCTAAACTGAAATTAGAATAACTAAGGTGGGAGATTAATCAATTTTGACTACTCTTCCAACAAAAAATTTTCTTTCATCAAATCATAACTTAATTATTTTTTAATGAGCAAATCAACCCAAGAAAAACGAAAAGCAAAACGCAAAACACAAAACTTACTCAATCTCAGTAAACTTTGCAGTATAAACAAATCAAAACTTCAAAACCAATATTCAAAACAATCCAAAATAAATAGTTCTTATAATAAAATATTCAAAACAAATATTTCTTATTTTTCTCCTTAATTTCTATCATGCTTCACATAGTTTCTTATTTTTCCTTATAAATAAATAAATGCATATTGATTGATCTTTTTAGAGAAAAATGCAATAAAAAATCATCTCAAATTCACAAATTTAATAAATCAACCCAAATTCACAAAATCTATCCAAATTAACCAATCAATCCAAATTCAAAATCAACTCAAAATTCACAAAATCAACCCAAGAACCCAAATTCACATAATCAACCCAATAACCAAATCAATCCAAATACACAAATTCAAAACTCTGAGAATTCACAGTAACCAAATCAACACAATAACCAAATCAATCCATCAATCCAAATTCACATAATACAATTCACAGTAAACACGCCAAAATCGAACCCAATAATTATTTCATAAATTTTAATTAATTCATAGCTCAAAGATCAATTAAACCCTACCAGTAAAAATTTTCACCAAACCCTACCAACCCAAAAATCAAATTGGTAAAATTTTTTTCCAAATTACTACATAATTTACTGAAAAATAAAAGAAAAATGACATACTTGTTGAGCAGCAACATAAATTTTCCAATAAATCAAAATGTACATCCAAATTCACAAAAAATTTCCAATTAAAAGCCACAAATAAGAAAATCCTAACATTTAAAAAGAACAAAAAAATGATGGAGTGAAGGTCAAGACAAGGATGAACAAAAACTTAAAAGGATGAATAAAAACAAAAAACAAAAAAAACCCCACATTATTCAAAACCTTGAACATTTAAAAACAAAAATCAAAACTTACCTCGTCTAGTAACTGAGAATAAGAAATGACAATGACAATGAGGTGTGTCAGAGGATCAATGGAAGGGATAGACTTATCGTTTTGCGAGGGGTGTGTGTGGAGGGGATCAAGTTTAAAGAGGGGGGGGGGGGGGGGGGGGGGGGGGGGGGGGGGGGGGGGAGGGGGGGGGGGGGGGGGGGGGGTGGGGGGGGGGGGGGGGGGGGGGGGGGGGGGGGGGGGGGGGGGGGGGGGGGGGGGGGGGGGGGGGGGGGGGGGGGGGGGGGGGGGGGGGGGGGGGGGGGGGGGGGGGGGGGGGGGGGGG
>CATIWR010390136.1:0-30280 GCA_949677035.1 Omphalea diandra
TGGAAGCATAAAATGGAGATATATCTTGATAGCGTTCTCATCAACTTATGAGATTATATTCTTGAAGAGTGGAAGCCTTCAACAAAGAAGGTTGAAGGAGTAGAGGTGGCAATTGCAAGAGAAGAATGGAGTGAAGCACAAAGAAAGGCAAATGGGAAGAATAAAAGGGCAATGACTATTCTCCTAAGCTCCATGTCAAAAGAAGAAATTGGAAGAATCCAACATTGTCAAACTGCACTTGCCATATGGAAAGCACTAGAAAATTATAATGAGGGCACAACTATTGTGAAATCAAGTAGGTTGGAGATGTATGTGACAAAGTGAAAGCTCTTTATGATGAAAGACCATGAAAGCATCACTGAAATGACAAATAGACTCCTCTCTATTGTCACAAACATGAAAAAGTTTAAAAGGATTCTTACCAACTATGAGGTAAACATTACAATCCTCAAATCTGTTCTATTAAATAAATTTAGTGCAAGGGTATGCAACATTCAAGAGTCCAATCCAAAGATTGAAAAAGTGTCAACCGATGTCCTCATTGGTAAGCTTCTCACTCATGAGATGGCTCTCAAGAAAGATGAAGAGATGAAGAATCTAAGAGAACAAAGACACAAAGAAGAGAAGAAAGCTCTGGCCTTCAAAGCGTAAAAAGATTATTCAAGCTCAAGTGACTCAAATGAAAGTGATAAAGAAGAAAAAGAGCTTGCCAAAAATATCAAGAAGGACTAAGGAGTTGATGAAAAGGAGAAGAGAAAGAAGAATCCAAAGAAAGTCGTCTTCTTATCATCACAAGGAAAATAAGAAGACCTTTAAGGCTACTTGGGATGATGATTCAAGTGATGAAGATGAAGATGGAGATGAAGTAGCAAACTTTTACTTCATGGCTCAAGAGGACTCTTCCAAAGAGGTAAGTACTTCTCCACACTCTTATGATGATTATGATGCATTTGATGATATAGATTAAGAGCTTTTAGAATCTCTCACTTTGAAATGTGACAAATATAAGTCACAAATTAAAACTTACAAGAAAAAATGTTCCAAACTAGAGGATGGATTTAAATCCTTAAATGATCTTGTAAGTGAGTTGAGGACTTCTAATGAAGAACTCAAAAAGTCACTAGAGAATCTTTATAAGTCTTCATCCTTTCTTAACTCTTTGAGAAAGGAAAATGATTCTTTAAAGGATGAAGTTATAGAATTTAGAAACTCCATCTCTAAATTTCATAAGGGGAAGGAAGTTTTGGATACACTTATTGTATCTCAAAGACCTCCTTTAGTTAGACATAGTCTAGGCTTCAATGAAGCCTCTTCACCTACTTCTTCACCCACTACATTCATTAGAGCATCAACACCTCAAACTTCAAGTATTGAGGTCATGGGGAAGAGAGGTGCCCCTTACATTAAACAACTTATGCCTAAGGGCAAAGGAAAGACCCACAAAGGCTCAAGAGCCAAAGCTCAAAGAGCAAAATATGATTACATTTATAACAAGAAGCATGTTTAACCACACAAATATAATAAATTTTCTTCTACTCCTAATCACTCATGCACTTGCATACACTCTCTCCACTCAAGTATGAGAAGTCCCCCCTACTCATAATATGGTTATGCATAGGAGAAAGACGCATAAGTCTAAATTCCAATGTCATTATTGTATGAAGTATGCACATATCAATGTATTTGACCATATTATTGGAGGACCCTTTCAAGACTAACCCCCAAGGACCCAAGTATGTTTGGGTACCAAAGCAAACTGTTTGATATTGCAGGATGAGGACTCCTTCACCAAAATTCTCATCATGGAAAATCTAAAGGTGAATGGAGATTGCTAATGAAAAAGGGATAAAAGTTTCAAATGGTTATTTGGTATCAAGCCATTGATACTAAACTTGTAATGTATCTTTTATCTCTTATGTTTTTAACTTAATATATTTATGCATAATTTAGTGGGAGTTTTATTACTTGATATATATATATATATATATATATATATATATATATCGACATATTTGATTTGATTTGATTGATTGTGAGAAGAGTTGAATCAATTCATTTTTGCATTTATGTTTCATCCATTTATCTTCTTATGTGATATATTGTAATCAATTGTGCAAAATTACTTATGGTTGCTATTCTAATTTGACTTTGTACAATTGACAAGTTTGTGGTCATTCCCTCTCGTATTCCTCATTCTCTCTCTTATTGCTTCATATTCCTCTTTTTTTGATCTTGACAAAGGGAGAGAGATAATTGACTGAATATATACAAAGAGGAAAAATATACAAAGGGGAGAGAAATTGAACCACATTGGTAATAAGCTAAGATAATGATCTTATTAGAAACTATCTTACTAGAAACTAAGGGGAAGTATGGATTGGGGGGAGTAATTTCATACTTATGTTTTTTAATTACTTCACAATCATTCTCTTAGGAGCATGCATAATTGATTTTTTATCCTTTGCATATTCAATCTAGATTCTCAAAATAAAAAAAGGGAAGATTGTTGGACTAGGTGGTTCAAACCTAAGTCAATACTCTTTTTTGATATTGACAATATAGATTGAAAGGTTATAATATCAATTTTAAGTGTTGTTTTTGCATATATTAAGATATAATCTCATTAGGAGTTGAATACAAGTGATTAGAAGTAAGAAACTCTTAGTATGAAAATATGCTTTCGAAATTAACGATCGCGAATTTTGAAAAAGTAGCTGTTGAGATTCAAAAGTCGCGACCGCGAATTTCAAAAACATCTTCATGTTAGACAAACGATTTCACGATGACAATTGCGTCCGAAAAAGAAAAACAACGACCGCAATTTTGAAGTAGTGACCGCGAAATCGTACCTGGTGAGGGTAAAAAATATATAACTAACAAGTAATTAATATTTTATATTTACAAATTAAGTTTGAATTGAATTAAAAAAAAATGAAATACTTAACTAAATTTATTAAAAAGCGAAAAGTACAGGAATTTTTAGAAAACAAAACCTGTTTTCCAGAAATTTTTTTAATAAAATTAAAAAATGAAATTTATTATTTAGTTGTAATGTTTTCTAATTTAGAAAACTAGAAATCTATTTTCTAAATTAGAAAACTAATAAAACATGTTTTCCAATTAAATTAATGTGTTTCCCAAATAAAATTTGACGTTACGTACGGTAACTTTTTCTCTACCTATTTATATCATCTTCTTCCTCTTCTACACTCATATTCTTATCTACCTATTTCTCTAATGGTTGCTTGATTTGTGAAAGAGTTACGTTGTTGATCTTTTTCTCTACCTATATTCTTCTTTTCAATTTGCAAGAGAACTTGCTTGCTTCTTCTTATATCTTGTTCTTGAGGCTGTTTTTGCCTAAAAGAAAGAAAGACGTGAAGCTGCATCGAAGCAGTGCCTGAGCAACTCTGCTACTTCCCTTGCAACTTTTGCAATATTGTTCTTGCGGTGTATAAATATAAAATCTGACGATCACTTTTTTAATGGGATCTGTTTTCTCTTCTGGGTTCTTTTCTTTTTAGCTATCTATACTTGAAGTTGTTTTTGTGTTGTTCTGCTTTCTCATCTATCTCTAAGAAGAAAGGAACATATTAGATCCTGATAAAAGCTGATCATGAAGCTCTCTCGTGCTATTTTTTTAACAATTTTTTAAAAAAGAAAAATATATATTTTTTTCTTTTCTCGGCTTTCCGGTTTTTGTTACAGTTAGTCTCCATCGCTTGGACTTCCCTCTCTCAGTCCTTTTCTTTTTTTTTTCTTCTTCTTTTTCAATTAGGAAAAAAAAAAAAGTCAGACCTGAGGGTCCTCTACCTGCTACACAAACCACCATGTATAAAGATTATTAGTGGGGTTCTATATATATTATGTGTTTTATACTTGATAGAAAATTATATATATAATGGACGTCAAAACAAGCATGTGGTGGTAAAATTGATGAAGACAACCCCGTCCTCCACATGATTTCCTTTCTTTCTTTCTTTATTTTGCTTCCTTGCTTTTCCTATTCTAAAAATACTGCACCACAAAAGTGCAGTTCATATGCTAAGTTTTCTTAGCTAATGGAGTAAGGAAATGAAGAGCTTCTTTGTGAAATAATTTATATAGAGAGGATTCATGCTTTTATTTAATAATTTATAATTATTATAATTCTCATTTATTATTTTAAATTATACTATATCTAATATAGACTTCTTGTAATTTATTTTTAAATAAGTCGAATTACTAAACTTAATTAAATGTGCATTATTTAAATTTTTTATAAAACAAATAGATTTAATATTAAATATTACCATATGAATAACCATATTAATTAATTTATTAGATAAATTTAAAATTATTATAATAAACTATATTAAAAAGATAAAAAAATGTGTATGAAAAACTGAAAAATGAAACGTTAGACAAACAAACATGATTTTTGTTTTCTATTTTCTATTTGAAAAATGAAAAATTGAAAAACAAAGAAAATGAAAAGACAACTAGAAAAGGAAAACATAAAATGTTTTTCAAAACTAAACATGCCCTTAAGTGGTTAGACCTTAAAATAAATGCCAAGTGAAATTAAATATTTTAAATTTAAAAGCAACAAAATTGTTGGAATATATTGGTCAAATCTAGGTCAAAACTCTTTTTTGATATTGACAACATAGATTGAAAGGTTTTAAATAACTACTCTAAATGTTGTGATTACATAAATCAATTTAGAAGCTCATTGGAAGTTGAATGGAGAAAAAATCAAATTTGGAGTCTATATCACGACTGCCAAACCATAAGTAGCGACAATGACTATGCTAAAACTTGGACACAAATTGGACAGTTTGTTTCACGGTTGATGTTGCAATGGGAATCTCAACCGCGACACTCAAACCTTAAAGGGGGAGCACTTGAAGACCAATTCGAGTTTGCCAAGTGTCAAAGAGTCATTTGAAATGTCAAGACTCATGGTCACTTCATAGGTGTTGAGACCACGACCCTCCTTCAACACAATCTCATTTTGCTCGAGCCAGTTCATGTTCCAAGGTCCTAGCCAGCTTTGGCAGCATGACCTTGATCATGATCGCTATCTCCTAGTTGCGTCTGAGATCATTAAGTAGCAAAAGAGGTTTCAATAGCTAGTTTTGATAAGAACCAAGGCAGTGCTAACACGTGTACTAGTCGTTAGACTTCTCGACTGTGAATAAGTAAAATCTAGAGCGACATTTGAATTGTGACTGTGACTTCTTTGTCTCAATTGCAAAATTTGTCTAACAAGTATTAAATGCAATATTTTGCCACCAAATTTTAAGATATGAAGGTAGTTCTGTCTCTAACATCTCTTTGTTGAGAGTAACCTATAAATACTTTACTAAATGGACATAAATGCAAGAGAATAACATTTGCTAAGGTCAAACTCTTGCAAATTTGTTTCTCAACTCTCTCTCTCTTTTTTACTATTTTTGTTTGAATTGTACAAGGTTTTGTTATGAATGCTAATGGAGAATATTGTGAATGCTTGGAGAACGTGTGACCCCAAGGCATTAGACTCACTCTTCTACTTTGCATGATGTGTTTTGAATGATAACAAAATAATGACAAAACCTTGAAAAGTTCTAATGTTTATATTTTAGTGGTTTGTTTAAGTGTTGTAGCCTAGATTATTCAACGACCATTGAAGAATGAATGCTGCAAATAACCAAAGTCTTCTGGACCGTGCAATGAGTATTGTTCATTTGCAACAAGCATTGAAGAAGTGCTCTAGTTTGAACTATGTACTCTAGACCTATTCATATACATTATGGTTTCGTAATGGCCATTGATCTGACCTAGCAATGGGCATTGCATATTCGCAACAAACATTGGAAAATGCACTAAATTAAGCTTCACCTTTTGGACCAACCAATGGATGTTGACAAACACATAATGGGCATTGAGACATCTCCAATAAGCATTGTGAGATCTCTAATAGCTGTTGAAGCATGTGTGCTAACTTTGAAAAATAAAGCATAAAGTTTTAAAGCTTTATGAAAATGAACAATGACCATTGTTCTTACTCCAATGGCATTGAAGTCAAAGCCAACGGGCGTGAAGGAGGACCAACAAGCGTTGAAAGTATCTGTTACAAGTTTAATGAGCATTAATGAGGATCAATAGGTGTTGTCACCTCTAACGACTATTTTTGCAAAAAAAAACTATTAAACTGAACATCAACTATTCTAATAACTAGTTCTATAGTTTTGTCTATATAAGAAGCACTTTTGAAGATTAGAAAAAGTTAGAAACTTTAGAGAATATTTGTTAACAACTAGAGGACATTTAGCTGGTTCTTTGTGCAAATCTTTTGGTGTTGTTTTGTATTTGGGTAGAGTGAGGATTATTTTGTAACTCCTTAATAGTGGGTTTTCTTGAGCACTTAAAGTATATTTGTTGCCTAAATTGAGAGACATTGACGCTACTTAGATCTTTCCTTGCTAGTGGTTGTAAAGGTTGGCATTGCACCTTACTAAGGGTTGGGTTGACTCTCTTGCTCCTTGTAAAAGAGAGTGACTATATCTTGCTCCTTGTAAAAGAGAGTGACTATAAAAATTATCCATGAGCCTCAAAAAGGGAAGGTTTTTCTTGAGCCTTAAAAAAGAATAAAAAGGCCTACGTGAAAGCTTAAGGAGTGGAGTAGACACATTATCAAACCATTATAAATCACTGTGTTGATTTGTATTGTTTGCTTCTATTATTCTTATTTATGTTTATGTTTTTGTTTACAACCCAATTCATCCCCCCTCTTGGGTTGCCTTATCTCTATTTAAACCAATAATTAGTATCTGAGCCTAACTTGTTTTGAAGTTTAATTGCAAGAGGTACATAATTATGACAACCATTAAGTCTTCTTATTATGGAAGCTAAGAATGGAAAAACTCAAACCAGAGGAAGCAATATGTCAATGGAGTAAGAAGATGACTATCAAGAGGAAAGAGGAAATGGAGCTTGATGTATTCCACGTCCACAAGTGATGATGAATTCTTCTGCATTAATAAGATAAAAAAGAGGAAGGCCAAAAAGAAAGTGAAAGTTGGATGTCTAATGGCCATAGAGGATGAATCAAATAGGGACTCTTTAAATAAGGCATGCGAACTTAATGATGATATCAAAGATATGTTCATAATGGAAAATCTTATTGAGGCCCTAAAATCAACAAATAATGACTTAGATATATCTTTCTATAGAAATAAGATTTTGGGAAATGAAAATGAATCTTTAAAAAATGAAATTTCCTCCATTTCTAAAATTAAAGAAGTGCTCATAAAAGAAGTTTAATGTTTGAGAAAAGAAAAAGAGGAATTGCTTTTTCAAAAGCACTTGTTCTTAGATTCAAATGAAAGAGAATTTTTTAAAATGAAAATTGATGCTTTGGAAAGGGAAAAATGAAGAGTTAAATTTTGAAAAGAAATTTTATGAAACTTTTTCCAAAAAAAAAATGATAGTTTAAAAAAGAAGGTCTTAGTCTTGAAAAACTCTCTTTCAAACTTTACTAAAGCAAAAGAAAAATTGGATTTACTTTTGGGTTCTCAAAGAGCTACTAGTATGAAACATGACAATGGATATAATCATGTCTCTTTTTCCTCTTCTAAAAATGTGTTTGTCAGACCTTCATCATTTAGGACACCTAGTATCTAAAGTGTTGAATCACAAACCTCTTCACAAACGGCTAATGCTAATGCAAAGCCTAAAAGCACAAAACTAGCACATGCATACACTAAAAGGCCTAAGTAAAAGGCTAATCATGCTTATATGTATGCATCTTATAAGCCAAGAAGGAAAAATGTGCTATACTCTACACCTAGAGGAAAAATTATGTATGATTATACACACTTTAGGTTGCATATACAAAAGACTCATGCATATGATCATAACTACTCACATTCACATTCTCACAGGTCAAAGGCAAATCATGCCTTTATTATGAAACCAAGTATACCAAGAATGCAAAGGTTCCTTCACGTTTTAGGCACCAATCTTTTAGAAAACCACCTCACACTTGCTCTGCAAATAAGCTTAGAAGATTATTTGTTTGGCAATGCTTTTATTATGGAAAATATGACCATAAAACATACTTTTGTTATGCTAGATTGAAAGATGAACATGTTTTTGCTGCTAACTCCAATGGACCAAAAAAAAATGGGTACCAAAGAAAGTTTAATTTTGTAGGATTGGAGATTCCTCACCCTTTGCTCAAAATGGACAATCAAATGGTGAATGGAGCTACAAAATTTGAAGAAGCAATTGTATTTGGTAATCATAAATTGTAATGTATCTCTATTCCTCCTTATTGTTTAACATGATTTTGCTAAAGGGAAGTTTTTAGGAATCTCTAGTAACTATTCTTCCTTTCTTACTTTCCTCAATACATGAAGAGAACATGTAAACCCAAGTAATGTTAACTAGATTATTGTTTAAGTATCTTACGAGATTTTTTAGAAGAAAACATATAGATATGAGGATTTTACCTTCTCAAAGTATTATGTGCTTGTGTTTGCTTTTAGTATCTTAAGAAGGCCTATTTCTTTTTAGTATCATCATGTTTGCTTTGGTTTTTAGGAAGTTGGTCTAGATTTTAAAGGGAGAATTACTTTTGAATATTATAGTATCACTTTTAATATTGCTTTCGGTATCTCTTTTTGTCATGATAACAAAAAGGGAAAGAATTTTTAGATGCTTCGATGGTATATAATTTGATTACTTTGATTGGTATCACTTGTATAGATTTTGATACACTTGTTTGAACTCACTTGATAGCATGCCATTTAATATCCTCAATATTTTTTTTTTAGCATCCAACGTTTGGTATCCTCTGTGTTTTTAAGTTTTGAATATTTGATATCAAAAAATCTTAGTTTTTTCATCATTCAAAAAAAGGGAGATTTTTGTGAATGCTAAGTGGAGTTTGTTGTGAATGCTTAGAGAACATATGATCTCAAGGCATTAGACTCACTCCTCTACTTTGAATGATGTGTTTTGAATGATAAAAAAACAATGACAAAACCTTGATAAGTTCTAATGTTTGTATTTTAGTATTTTTGTTTACATATTGCAACCTAGATCATTTAACTTCCATTGAAGAATGAATGCTACAAATAGCCAAAATCTTCTAAATGTCAAAATGGGCACTGGAGAAGTGCTTTAATTTGGACAATGCATTCTGAATCTCACCATGCACATTATGACCTAGCAATGGGCATTGCATATTCACAACAAGTGTTGGAAAAGTGCCCTAAATTAAGCTTCGCCTTTTGGACCAACCAATAGAGATTGACAAATATGTAACTGGTGTTGAGATGTCTCCAATGGGCATTGCGAGATCTCCAACAACTGTTGAAGCTTGTGTGTTGACTTTGAAAAATAAAGCTCAAAGTGTAAAGCTTTCTAGAAATGAACAACAAGTATTATTATTACTCTAGTAGAGATTAAAGTCAAAGCCAACGGGCATGGAAGGAGGATCAATTAGCATTGGAAGTATCTGTTACAACTTCAATAAGCGTTGCTAAGGATCAATGGGCATTGTCACCTTTAATGGTTGGTTTTGTAAAAAAAATTATTAGATTGAACTTTAACTATTCTAACAATTAGTTTTGTAGTTTTGGTTATATAAGGAGAATTTTTGAAGACTAGAAAAATGTTAAAAACTTTGGAGAACATTTGTAAACAATGAGAGATCATGTAGCTAGTTTTTTGTGCAAACTTTTTAGTGTTGTTTTGTATTTGGGTAGCATGAGAATTATTTTGTAACTCTTTGAGAGTAGGTTTTCTTGAGCACTCAAAGTGTATTTGCTACTTAATTGGAGAGGCATTAACACTACTTAGATCTTCCTTGCTAGTGGTTGTAAAGGTTGGTATTGCACCTTAGAAAAATACCAAGGTTGGGTTGGCTCTCTTGTTCCTTATAAAAGAGAGTGATTGTGAAATTTATCTTTTAGCCTAGAAAAGGGAAGGTTCTTCCTTATACTAAAAAAGGGAAGGTTTTTCTTAAGCCTTGGAAAACAATGGAAAGGCCTAAGTGAAAGCTTAGGGAGTGGAGTAGGCATGTTGATGAACCACTATAAATCACTGTGTGGATTTATGTTGTTTGCTTCTACTATACATGTTTATGTTTTTTTTTTTTTTTTATTTACAACCTAATTCACCCCCCTTTTAGGTTGCCTCATCTCTATCTAAACCAATAAGTTTAGTGTGAGCCTTTCAATACCTTTGGAATTGGGGCTAAAAGTGAGCCATAGAAAAACTCTTATATAGGTTTGAGTGTTAGGTTTTAAAAACACTTGAAAGGTTGTGTGTGAGCCTTTGTAAAACACAAATTGTAAAGGTTGGTGCAAGCTTGTAAAACACCATATAGAATTACTGGAATACCATTGGGGAATGGATGCAGGGTTTGTTCTTAAACCATTATAAATTCTTATGTGTTCTATTCTTCTACTCTTCTTTATTCATATTCTTTCCAAAATTTTACATTTCCCACAAATTCAACCCCCTTTTTTTGGTGTATAAGGGCTAACAAGTGGTATTAGAGCAAGAACTCAATTCAAGACTTAATTGTGTGTGAGGAAAGATCATGGCACAAGAAGGAATCCACACTCACCTTAAACCCTTCTTTGATGGATCCAACTATGCTCATTGAAAGTATATAATGGAGATCTACCTAGATAGTGATGTGGTGGAGTGGACTTATGGGATGTTGTAACGGAATGAAAGCCACCAACTAAGGTGGGATAAGGAGGAAAAAAAGAGCTTCAAAGCTACATGGGATGTTGATTCAAGTCAGAAAGAGGAAGAATAAGAGGTTGTAAACTTTTGCTTCGTGGCTCAAGAGGATAACTCACATGAGGTAAATACTTCTTCTCATTTTTATGATGAATATGATGTGTTTGAGGATAAAGATGATGAGCTTCTTAAGGTTATGTCTGTGAGATGTGATAAATATAAATCCAAAATGAAGATTTATAAGAAAAAGTGTTCAAAACTTGAGGATGAGTTCTAATATTTAAATAAACTTATAAATGACTTGAGAGCTTCAAATAAAGAACTTAAGAAATCTTTAAAAAATATTTCTAAAACCTTATCCTCTTTTTAGTCTTAAAGAAAAAAAAATGACACTTTAAAAGATGAAGCAATTGAGCTTAAAAATTCCATCTCTAAATTTCATTAAGGGAAGAAGCTTTAGATACACTTATTATATCTCAAATACCACCCCTAGTGAGACATGGTTTAGGCTTCAATGGAGCCTCCTCATCTACATCTTTTCCTCTTACATTTATTAAAGCTTTTAGACCTTAAACTTCTAGTATTGAGGTTGTTAGGGATAAAAATGCTTGAAGCACTAAGCCTCTTAAGCCTAAGGGCAAAGGAAAAGCTCCCAAAGGCTCAAAAGCTAAGCCTCAAAGAGCCAACTATACATACATACAGTCAAAGAGGCATTCCCACCATGAATACATGTACTCAAAGAGGCATGCCTAAACACACACACAAAAACTCTTCTTCTACTCCTCATCACTCATGTACTTGCATGTATTCACATAACCAAAGTGTGAGGATTCCTACTCATACTAAGGTAATGCATAGGAGAAAGACATACAAGTCTAAACTGCAATGCCACTATTGCATAAGATATGGACATATTAATGTCTTTTGATACATTAGGAAGACACATCTCAAATTAGAAGACCCTTCCAAACCTAAACCCTAAGGACCCAAGTATGTTTGGGCACCTAAACAAAATGAAATGTTTTTATTTTATAAGAATGCTTGGAAGACTCCAAGGAGGAAAATGATTGACATGTGGATAATGGATGTTCAAAGTATATGACAGAGAATAAAATGCTATGCATAACTATTAAAGGGAATTATAGTGGCAATGTCACATTTAGAAATAATGCTAAAGGTAAGGAAATTGGCATTGGAATTATTGGTAAGAAAGGTTGCTCTCTCATTAATAATGTTCTTTTAGTTTAAGGATTGAAACATAATCTATAGAGTTCAAGTCAATTATGTGACAAAGGTAATAAAGTCACTTTTGACCTTAAAGAATTTTGAGGTACCACTTTAGTGGATAAGAAGGTGGTCTTTAAGGGTGAAAGAAGACATAATACCTACCTAATTGACTTAGGCAATTTGCCTAACCAATCCTTTATGTGTATTATTTCTATTAGCAATGAGTCTTGGCTTTATCATATAAGACTTGAACATACTAGCATAGGGCTTCTACAACATCTATCAAAAGGAGAGCTAATAGCAGGTCTTTAGAAGCTCAAGTTCACAAAAAACAAGACATATGGACCTTGTCAAATGGGGAAGCGACACCAAGAATCTTAAAAGGCAAAAAATGTTGTAAGTACTTCTAGGTCTCTTTAACTTATTCATATGAACCTATTTGGATCTACTAGGAATGCTAGTTTGGGTGAAAAACATTATGTATTTGTGCTTGTTGATAATTACTCTTGATTTACTTGGGTCCCCTTCCTTGCTCATAAGAGTGACACCTTTGACACTTTCAAAAGGTTTGCCAAAAGAGTTCAAAATGAAAAAGGTTACTTCATTTTTTTTATTAGAAGTAACCATGGAAAGGAATTTCAAAATGAATCCTTTGATAACTATTGCTTAGAGAATGGAATTTCTCACAACTTTTTTTACTCCTAGAACACTACAATAAAATGGTGTTGTAGAGAGAAAAAAATAGAACTTTGGTAGAAATGGCTAGAACTATGTTTAATGAGTAGTATTTACCTAATTACTTTTGGGCCGAAGCCATCAATATCGCATGTTATATTGCAAATTGTGTTTTCAAAAGATTCACTCTAAATAAAACTTTTTATGAGCTATAGAATGGAAGAAAATCCAAAATTTCATATCTTAGAGTATTTAGTTATAAATGCACATTTTTAATATAAAGGAAAACCTTGGAAAATTTGCTTTAAAATTGATAAAGGTATTTTTCTCAGTTATTCCACCACTAACAAAGCCTATAAGGTCTTTAACAAAAAGTCTATGGTGGTTGAAGAGTCTAATAAATATTATCTTAGAAAAGGGACTCTTGTTGATGATCTTATAGGTAACTTTGAAAAATTGGAGCTCAACTCCATACCTAAGGAGAATATAATTAACCTTGAAGATAATGAACATCCTCAAGAAGTGGAGCAAGCTCAACCCTAACAAGAGGAGAATCAAGTTCAAGGACTCCTTAAGGATTAGGATACTCTAAAGATCACCTAAAAAATCTTATCATTGGTGAGACATCCAAAGGAGTAAGTACTTGCGCTCAATTACATACTTCAAATAATAATCTTGCTTTTGTTTCTTAAATTAAGCCAAAGTCAATTGATGAGGCTCTTAATGATGAGATTTGTGTGATTGCTCAACCAATTTGAGAGAAATAAAGTTTGGGAACTTGTTCCTAGGAAGGAACACCCGATTGTAGGTTGCAAATGGGTGTTTAGGAACAAGATAGATAAGCAATGTCTCATCATAAGAAATAAATCTAGATTGTTTGTTGAGGGTTACAACTAAGAGGAAGGCATTGACTATAATGAAGCATTTGCCCTCATAGCAAGATTAGAGGCTATTAGGATTCTTTTAACATTTGTACGTCATATGAGCTTTAAAATTTTTCAAATGGATGTGAAAAGTGCATTTTTGAATGGTTTCATTAAGAAGGAAGTTTATGTTAAACAATCTTTAGTTTTTGAGTCTAATGAGTTCCCAAATCATGTCTTTAAATTAACTAAGGACTTATATGATTTGAAACAAGCTCTAAGAGCTTAGTTTGAAAGGCTTAGTTTATTTCTTTTAAAAAATAGTTTTTAAAAAGACAAGGTTGACACTACATTATTCATGAAAAAACATAACAATGATGCACTCATTGTGCAAAATTATGTTGATGATATTATATTTGGTGCTATTAATGAGTCTCTTCGTAAAGAGTTGGCTAAGCGTATGACAAGGGAATTTGAGATGAGCATGATTAGTGAACTCAAGTTCTTTCTTAGTCTTCTAGTCAAGCAAACCAAATAGGGCATATTCATCAACTAAGCCAAGTACACTAAAGAACTACTCAAAAGGTTTGACATGGATGGATGCAAGGAAGCTAAGACCCTAATGAGTGCATTAATAAAGCTAGACAAAGATGAATCGAATAAGCCTATTGATGAAAAGAAGTATAAAGGTATGATTAGTTTACTTGCCTATCTTCGCTTTTAGACTCGATATTATGTTTAATATTTAGTTGTGTGCTAGGTTTTAATCTTGTCCTAAGGAATCACATTTGCATGCTGTTAAAATTTTTTTGAAGTATTTGCATGGTACATTACATTTATGACTATGATATCCTAGAAATTCATCTCTTAGTCCTCTTAGATATTTAGATGCAGACTATGCTAGTATTTTAATGGATAGGAAAAACACTTTTGAAGCCTGCCAATTTATTGGTGAGTGTTTGATTTTTTGGTTTAACAAGAAGCAAGTTTCAGTTGCCTTGTCCATCGTCGAAGTTGAATATGTAGCGGTGGATTATTATTGCAGTCAAGTTCTTTGGATGAAACAATAACTCAAGGATTATAACAAAGATGTTAATCACATTTTCATCTAATGTGACAACATAAGTGTAATAAATCTTTAAGAATCTCATCCAATATTCAAGAAGTAAGCATATTGACATTCGACATCACTTTCTTAGAGATCATGTCTAAGATGGTAATGTGGTCCTTGAGTTTATTGACACTAATCTCCAACTTATAGATATTTTCACTAAAGCCCATAATGGAAAAAAAGATAAACTTCATCAAGAGGAAACTTAGGATGCTTGATGAAAGCTCCCTAATGTGAAAATAAATGTCATTATATGCATATGTTATTGCTAATTGATGATTGGTTGAAATGCTTAATATACTTATAAGATTAATTTGTTATATTTTAGCATGTTAGATGAATCAATTTGATGAGTACTTAAGCTTTTCTATGTTTAAATGCATAAATTGATCATCAAGATATAATTTGATCACACTAGGTTTGGACCAGTTATTTGAAGTTTAATTTTAAAGTGTTTTAAAAACTACCTCTAAGTCATGATCGAGATTGATAGTCGCGGTCACGACTTTCAAGGCAATTTTGTCTTTAAAACTTTTTCATGTTTTATGACTACGATCAATAGTCGCCATCGTGAAATTTTTTTAAAAATTTTACCATTGACTTCATTCTTTTTCAAGGAAATCTTATATGTTACTCAAATTTTTCATAGTAACGGTCATGATCTATATATAGTGATCACAACCTATTAGAACTGCTAGGCAATAACTAATTTGAGACCCTTAAATGGTGCATCTTTCTTTTCAATGCTTTTTTTTATATAATTTTTAACATCCTTACATCCCCTCCCTACCTATTTAAACTCATTTTAACCTTTTTTCTCTACTTTTTCTCATTTCTCCCTAATCTAACCCCACAATCCTCATCTTTCTCTTCTTCTCTACATCTTCCACCTTACTTCTTTCTTTCTATCTTCATCAATGGCTCCCAAAAAGTTCACTGGATCAGAGAAAGGAAAGGGCATATAGCCTAGTCCTCCTCACCTCCTCCTATATCTACTCTTTCTCTTCACAAGATGAAGGAAACAATAAAAGAGGAGAAAGGTTGGTATGAAGCAAACAAGAAAAAGGTGATTGAACCTAACCTAATCCTTTCTGAATTCATGCTTACCACACTTCATCTTAATAAGGAAATCAAAACTTACCTCATCAACTTGGGGTGTATTGACTTTATCTATTGAAGTGAGCCCTGACATGAGGAAATAGTTTGGGATTCATGTGCACCATGAGTATTAACAAGGATGTCACCTCCCAAGCAAGTATGTATAGTCTTATTTTTAGATACTTTAGTAAAGAGTTGTTTATAACCTACCCCTAAGTTTGCTCTCTCCTCAACTTTCCTTTAAATGGTCAAGACACCTTCAACCTTTCCTCCATCAATTTCATCTATTCTGATTTTTGGAAGGAGATCTCTATTGAAAAGAGACATGATCCAAAAAAATAGCCTCCAAAAATATTAAGACCTTATCCCATTGACTTCTTCATCACATCATCACTTTCTCTATCAATGCGAAGGGTGATGGCAATGAAAAAGTCCTTCAAAAAGACTTGACCTTTCTCTACTACCTCATTAATAAAGTTCCCATTGAAATCGATAGATTATTCATTGGCCAACTGGCTCACATGAGCTTAAAAACTAAGTGTCAATTTCTTCTTCCATCATATGCTATTTATAGGCATGTAGGGGCTTTAACCCCTGAAATTGAAGCCAACCTTACCCCCTCTTATAATCTAAGAAAACACCTTCTTGATCTCACCTATCTACTCAATGCTAAAGCTACCAAAGTTACCAAAGCAAATACCTATGAATACTTGCTTGGTGCTCAAGGTGTGATGATCTAAAAAGCATCCCAAACATTCAAGAGGAAAAGGCTTGTGATTGAAGCAGGTGAAGGAGATATTCCTTAAGAAGAACCTCCCCAAGGTTCTAAGGGTAAAGGAAAAGCAAAAACATCCTCATCTTCTAAATCATCATCCTCATTGACTAAAGTCTCCAAGTTGTTGAAGAAGGTCCTCAAAAGACTCAATTTTCTTCAACATGCAAAGCAAGCTTGGCATTGAGGAGTGCTACCTTCCTAATTTTGCTTTTTTCTTTGCAAAAGAAAAATAAGAGGAACCCTAAGCACCAACCCAAGGCAATCGAAAGGAAGAAGACAATGATGATGATGACATCTCTCCTGAATTTTAGATTTCTCTTTTCTTTTCCTTCTTTGTTTTTCATTTTCTTTTGGTTTATTTTTGTCTTCTGTTTTTTTCTTTTCTATCTTTGGCCCTTTTATGTTGTGATCAAATATTTTAATGTTTGAAATCATATATTTGTTCTTATTTTATTAATGAAATCCTTTTTGCTTCTTCGTTTCTTATCTTTTGTGAATTATATTATCTTCATTTGGTTACTTTAATTATGATTAGTTAATTACATTGTTTTATTTTCTCTCTCTTTTTGATCTTGCCAAAGGGGGAAAGGTAATATGAAAGTATGGAAAGTTAAAATAATATGCAAAGTTAATCATTAATGTTTAAGGAAAAAGATATACAATTGTTGATCATGTTACATTCACACAATGAATAAAATAACCTCTTTGATAAACTTATCTAATTAAGAGGGAGTATGTATTAAGGGGCAACTTTTACATATTTCAATTCTTACATAAACAATCTTAGTATGCCAAGCATTTATCCTTTGAATATTTCAATCTAGGTTGTCAAAATAAAAAAAAAAAAAGGAGATTATTGGACTAGGTTGGTCAAACCTAGGTCAAAACTCTCTTTTGATCTTGATAATATAAATTAAAAGATTCTAAACATCTACTCTAAATATTGTGGTTATGGAAATCAAGTTAGAACCTCATTGGAAGTTGAATGGAGAAGAAATCAAATATGGAGTCTACGTCGCAACCGCTAACTCCTGAGTATCGATGCGACAATGCTAAAACTTGGGCAAAAATTGGACAGTTTGTTTCGCAATTAGTGTCACGGTGGGAGTTTCGACCGCAACACTCAAACCTTTAAGAAGGAACACCTGAAGACCAATTCAAGCTTTCCAAATGTTAAAGAGTCGTTCAAAATTTCAAAACCCACAACGCTCCTTTAACACAATCTCATTTTACTCAAGCGAGTTCACGTCCAAGGTCTCGGTCAGTTTCACCAACATGACCTTGATCGCGACTGCTATCTCCTAGTTGCGTCCAACATCATTGAGTAGTAAAAGAGGGTTCTAACGGATAGTTTGATAAGAACCAACATCGTGCTGGCACATGTACTGGTCATTAAATACAATTGAAGATTCAATTGCAAACAAGCAAAATCTAGAGCAATACTTGAATTATCATCGTGACTTCTTTGTCTCAATCACAATATTTGTCTAACAAGCATTAAATGTAGGATTTTACCACTGACTTTTAAGATATGGAGCTAGTTTTGTTTCTAACATTTCTTTGGTGAGAGTAACTTATAAATACTCCGCCAAATGGACATAAATGTAAGAGAGTAGCATTTTCTAAGGCCAAAGTCTTGTAAATTTATTTTTTGTCACAAACTTTTAACGTATGGAGCTAGTTTTGTCTCTAACATCTCTTTGGTGGTAGTAACCTATAAATACTCCACCAAATGGACATAAATACAAGAGAGTAGCATTTACTAACGCCAAACTCTTGCAAATTTATTTCTCAATTCTCTCTCTCCCTCCCTCCCTCTCTCTCTCTCTCTCTCTCTCTCTCTCTCTCTCTCTTTTATTTACTCTTTGTGTTTGTGTTGTACAAGATTTGGTGTCAACATTTAAACACTTTTGGGATTGGGTTTAAGAGTGAGCCATAGAAAAACTTTTGTATAGTTTTGAGTGTTAGCCTTGGGAAACACTTGAAAGGTTGTGTGTGAGCTTTTGTAAAACACAAATTGTAAAGTTTGGTGTAAACTTTTAAAACACCATTTAGTATTAGTGGAATACCCAATTGAAGGAATTGAGGAGTGGACGTAGGGCTTGTTAACACCTAAACCACTATAAATTCTTATGTGTTATATTCTTCTACTCCTTTTAAACTTGCATTATTCACCTTTCTTCCAAACTTTTAAATTTTTCAACCAATTTAACCTCTTTTCTTAGTGCACAAGGCCAACAAAAATTAACAGATTTCATAATATATTTTTAATGCATAAAGATGAAATAGTGTATTTATCAAAATTTACCCATATAATGAAGCCAAAACTTTTGCAAATCTTAACAATATAACAAATTGTGGAATTATTTTAAAATTTTTATTATTTTCCATTAATAATTTTTGAACTTTAAATCACCTTTATAATGTTTAAATAATTCATAATCTATTAAATAATCACTTCTTAATTAAATATTCATATTTATTGATATTAATTATTTTTAATAATTATTTTATTTACTTCTTGAATTTTTATAAAAAGATTAATTAATTATCTATTCAACTTCTTAAAAAAAATCTTCAATATGTTAAAGTTTAATTATTTAAATAATAAATAATTCAATTTTTGGTACGGATATAGTAGATGTATGTGTTATTTTTCCGTAGAAAGATGAGTGGCAAATTCATTGCAATTATGAATCGTTTTAGTTATCATTTTTAAAATTTATTATTAAAATAATAATATCTATCATAAGATTAAATTTTAAAATGTTAAATTATACTAATACATTTAAATTATCATGATTAATTAAATTATTAATAATTTTATTTTAAAATTACTAATAAAATATAAAATATTCTAAAATTAAAAAGATGTATAAAATACATTTTAAAATTTTAAAATTGGATAATTAATCTTAATGGTCACTCAAATATTGGTCAAATTCTATTATGATCTCGTAAGATCAATTTTGTATAGTTACCTTACTAAAATATTGTTTTAATTTTAATTCACTAACTCAAAAAAAAAAAAAAAAGAATTTTCCAGTAACCAAAATAACATGTGACAAAAATTTTTAAATAAATTAAGGGCTGATTTGATCCTAAACTTTTCAAGAAATTCATATCAATTTAAAATAACTTGTTGAGTTAATTCAATATCCAAACATCAAATTTATGATAGATTGAATCTTTTTTTCTTTTTTTTTTTTTATCAAACATACTAAAATTAATGTTTTATACTTAAATGTTTATAAACTTATGAAAATTTATAAAATGAAAAAAAAAATGTTGCCAATAAATTGAAATACTTGCCTGCAAACCTAAGATTGATTATTTTTTAAGGCAAAATGAAATTTAATATCTACAAAATAATTTTACTCTTATATTTTTATTTTTAAAAAAAGAAAAAAATTATTGCATCATGCATTTATTTTTAACACTCCAATAATCATATATTTATCACTGAAGAATAAATTGAGCAAAATATACAAAAAATAATATGTTTTCGTGACTTAATAAATTTGCTTGTAGTTAAACATGCATTCAACAATGTGGCTAATAGCATTGAATTTTGAAACATTCTATATTTTTCTTTGCTTCTCTGCAAGACAATAAAATGAAAAAATATATTGTAAATCTACCTACAAAAAAAATTCAACAACTCTTAAATTTATAACAAATGTATAGAACAAGAAGCACCCATATTTATATGCTATAAAGAAGAATAAAAAACATAAATATCATTAGCAAATGAGGGGAAAAGTCGATAAATTATTGTTTGAAAAATAATACATATTCCAATAAAGAGAATTTCTAAGTAAAACAAAGAAAGAAAATGATATATAACCAAAAAGAGAAAAGAGAAAGTATAATAAGTAAGCAAGCAAACATTCATCAAATCTTAAAATGGAAAAATAAAACAAATAAACAACTGTAGTAGTAGTAGTAATAATAATAATAATAAATCTTAATATATATTATTTATTTATTACAACTGTAATAAGTTTTGTTCATCTATTCTAAAAAAATCTTTTCATCACCAATAATGAAGAAGAAAGTGCATCTCTACCACCCAATCTAAAAACTATCTGTTTACTATCTAGTTCACCATGACTACTAAATCAGTATTGAATGATTATTCAAGATGAAAGGCTAAGAAGCTTAATGTTCCTTGGCAGATTTGAGATCGACATTCTCTTGGTGGAGTGAATCAATCTCTCTAATGAGAGAATAAAGGCGAGTGAAAGAGTAATCACTATGGTCATAAAGCTTTTTACACTCGAGAATGAAGTGTGCTTGATGGAGGCAGTAGTTAATCTTGAAGTCATCGACTGAGGATAGAGAGAAGGTGGATGAGGTTAGAGAGAAAGAGAGAGACGATGAAAGTATTGATGGTTTTAGTAATGGTGATTTTGATGGTGGTGTGATTATTATAATTGAAAGACGGTGATGATTTTGATGGTGGAGAGTTAGCTTTCAATTGGTGAATTAAGAGAAGAGATAGAGAAAATTAAGATAGAGAGTGCAAAATTACAACGCGAAAAAGAGATAAATTTGAGGGCAGACAAAATTATAAATCATCATAAATTTTATAATCATATAAACCATATGTAATTTAATTTTTAGTTTTTTTGATAAAAAAATTAGATTCAATATGTTCTAAATTTTAAGTGTTGAATTAACTCAAAATTTTAATTTGGATTGGTTTAAACTTTCTAAAAAAGTTTAAGTGTCAAATTGACATTTTATCTATTTGAAAGTTTTTACATATGGCATTTCGACTATTACAAATTCTTAATTTTTTTGAATGAGTGAACTGAAATAAAAATAATATTTCAGTAACTTAATTACGTAAATTGTTTTTAAATAACTATAACAGAATTTGGCTTACAATTAAATAACTATTAGGGTTAATTCCCTTAATTTTTCTTTCAAAATCTACTTTCGGGTGATGGAGAGTTGACCATCATGGTGGTTTGACTATGACATATAAAAAAATTCAGTTAGCTTTTAATGCTGACTTATTAGCTAGATCAAGACACCCTATTTTATTAAAAAAAAATAAACTTAAAGGCACTTTACAGATAAAAACATAAACTAATGTTAACTCTAACTTTTACACTTTACAAATACAAACATTAACAAAATATCAACTAATGTTAAACCTAAGGAACATTGTAAGAAGCTGGGGTTTGTGGTCCCATCATCGATTGTGGCCTTTTGATCACAATGTGTGTGGACAAATTGCACCAATGGTCACTGAAGTATGCTTATAATTCTATTATGGTAACATCATTTTAATTTTGAACATTAAACACTGATTATTGTTCTTATATGATATAATTAGCAAATTTTCGGTTAAATAAGCTGATGTGGCTGCTAAAGTTAATTAAAGAGCAAATTTGGCGCCATTTGGTGACCTAATCAAATGACACATGGCAAAAGCGAGTCCCATAACTGAAGGTAAAAAATTTAACATTAACGCTAAGTTTTCCCTCCCTCTATCTTCTTATGCATTTCATTAGTCTCTCTCTTGATCTCCATTTGCTATCCCCACTTTTCAATTCCCCATTTCATCAACTCTCCATTTTTCTCAATTTCGATTCTTCATTCTCCATTCTTTTGATTTCAATTGAAAAATAGGGGTTTCTTTTTATGTGAGTGAAAATCAAAAACTTGTGAATTGAAAAATTGAAAATCAAGGTTTCAATTAGGAAATCATAAATTAGGGTTTTCTTTTGGGCATTTGAAAATTAAGCTTGTTTTCTTAAAGAAATAGAATTGGGACAGAGTATGACATAATGGATTCATTTCATGGACATGCAAATAAAGCACTTGAGTATTATAAGTTATTGTTTGTTCTTTTCATTTTTTTTATACTACATTTAGTTTGGTTTTTATGTGGTTTGTTTAGTTACACAAAGGGTTACAACATTTGGTTTGTTTTTTAATGTTTATTTCATTAGGTAAAGGTTGTTTAATGCAACTGTTGTTTGTTTATTTTTAAATACTATAGAAAGTGTATATCACGTAAATATGTGTGTATGCATCAGATTTTGGATCTTAAGGTGTAAAGCCTAATGACGAAATCACTGAACTAAATCCCCATAATGAAAAGGAATTGCCCAAATAAAAGGATCAAAGGCCCTAGGAAACCTAGGAAAAGCTAAAGACCAAGCTCAAACCTAGCCTAGCACTGCTAGCCAAGCTTGATAGGTTGTACATCCCATCGAGCAGGGTTGTGCAGCCCTAAAGCAAGGTTATACAACCTTCCCTAAGCCCTAATCTAGATAATCTTCTGTAAATGATCCCCATTTTTCAACTAACACTGACACACGGATGTATAACCCATGCTTGGTTGTACATCCCACATGCAAAACTTAATTCTAGTATAACACTCTCATTCTCTATGATTGGACGCATCGATGGTGTAACCAAAACTATTTCTAGCACTGTGTACCTACTCAACACCTATAAATCTCCTTATTTTGAAGAGAAAGAGGAGGCTTTTAGAAACCCTAACAAAAACCTGCCAAAAGCTATTCTTAAAAACCCTTAAACACAAAAAACCTTAGCCCTAACCTTACCCCACTCTCTCTAAGGTAGCATTAAGTTTTTATTTTTACATTTGTACATTGCCCTGCCCTAAGAATTTTTTGGAGGATATTGGACTTGTTATGTGCTTCTAATGGCAAAGACATCACTAGGATATACCAAGGATCCTTGTTCCTTTTTTTTTCCTTCCCCCTTCTTTTTCTTTTTATTTATTTATTTTAGAAACCTAAAAAACTAGGGTTGTACAGTCCTTTTCTTAGGAATGATAATGCATGCGTACCCTATACCATGATGCATGATCCCTTACCCCTTTCAGCTGATGGCTTGAGTTGTTTAAGTGGATCACGCTTAAATGTATGCTTAGAGGCATTAATTGGACTAATCTATAACTTAGCTAAAATATTAAAGGTGAACAAAAGATGTTTGAAGGTCGAATCCTTATATCCAAATTACTTAAAGCTGCATAACCTCTTTCTTAATTTATACCTAATTTCTGCACCTGATCTCTGATGAGGTGAAGATGAAATAGATCTTTTAATTGACTTAGACTAGGTTCAAATTTTGTCTTCTACAGATTTCTATCTCGATAGACATCGGGTGGCGACTTTACATTTCCTTGTGATAATATCAATGTAATGTCCCATTTTGGTCCCCCGATGACCACCATTTAGACTTAAGGCTTTGAACTTGCACAAGGCCTGAAGGATCCCCCATTGATCTAAACATGTGCCAGATTAAAGGGTCATTACCAATGTAAAGACTCTCATCCTCTCGATCCTTCGATGATTGATAAAAAGATGGAGTCACAAGTAAGATTTCACTTGTTCGAGTGTAGCTGCAAAATCTCGAGGTGCTCACAATGGCCACTCTACTGGGAAATTGAAATTGACTTCTCATTTAATCTCTAGTTCACTTTTGATATTTTAAACTTATTATTGAGTAGTCCATTGGATTCATATAGCCTCCATCTCTAGTTCACTTTTAATATTTTAAACTTATTATTAAGTAGACCATTGTATTCATATAGCCTCCACATTTCACCACGAGCACTAGTTGCCTATAGATACATTAATGGTTCTCCAAGCTTGAAACCTAAGCTCCATTCAAGCTTAGGAGATTATGAAGAGGATTCATCACTCATGAGCCTAATACCTTCAGATATATCAAATGGGGGATCATGATAATTGCCCTTCAAGCTTATAGAGCCATCAATGTCAACAATCCTTTCAACTATTAAATGCATGTCAGAGCCAATAGTACCTTAGAATAGAATACTCCACTTTTTTGTATTTCTTCAAAGGAGAGTGAAAGTCCTCAAAGAACATGATGTCCTTAATATAAAAAAAAATATAACCTCATTTCCCTTGATGTAATAATTCCCCATATGTAAACACTTGTGTATTCCCTTTCCCCGCTATGTAAATACCTTCTTTATACATCCCTCTCTCCTTAAAAGGATTCTTTCCTTACTTATACATATTTTTTCAAGTAATGTAAGGAGTTCTTATTTTAGCACCTTTGTGTATATGTTATTTTGAGGCTTCAACTCCTCCCAGTCTGAGGTGACCCTATACAATCTTTTCCCCATAATGGTATAAGAATGGGACGCCAGTTAGGAAAGAGCCACTAGACCTCGTGTGTGGGAGGAATAAGGTTGGAAGGATCTTTTGCAAAGTGACTTGTGTATGTCATGCATATATGCATTGATTACTTGCTCATGCATCATACTCATAACCCTTATTTTGCAACCATCATAGCTCTATCCAAACCCTCATAGAAGAAAGAGGCAACTAACTCATTAAAAAAAGTAAGACACCGTGGAAGAAAGAGGCAACTAACTCGTTAGGAAAAGTAAGATGCCAAGCCTAAGCCAAAAGGTTGGTCTAGTTATGGAACAAAACATACCACCTGAAGTTTTAGAAAGGTTGATGGTCAACTTCAACTATACGTTGGAAGAAAGGATTGATGAAGAAGTGAACCAGTGGGTTAATAAGATCCTAAACAAAAGAAATGAAATTATCAGTAGAGCTGATAAGGGGGAAGCACCCATTGGAACCCCTCAGTCTGTAGTGATTAATGATAATTTGTTTAAGATGAAAGGATACCATGAGAACAAAATTGCTAATGACATAGGTAGTGCCACAGTTGTCCCCGATAAGGTTATAGAAATTAGGAAAAAAAGTACTCGATTTGATGAGTTTGCTAAATAGCTAGAGAAACTATAGAAAGCTTAAAGTGCTAAAGGTTTAAAGAAGGGAACAAATAGTGAAGAATTGCTTGTTGGCAAACCTGAGAAACTATCAGCTAATATTCGCATACTTGAACCGCCCAAGTTTATAGGTATCTAGAATGCTAAGAACCATGTTCATTTGTATGTGCTAGTTAAAAAGGTATATTGGGTACCCACTAATACCATATTGCAGCTCTTCGACTTGTTACTAGAGAGATATACTAAGACATGGTACTTCAACTAGCTAAAGACTACAAGGAAAGATTGAAAAGAGTTGATAAAATCTTTTGAAAGGCACTATGCTCGTCATTCAAATCTTAAAGTCACATTGCAGGATTTAGAATCTTTAAAGAAAAAAATTAGTAAATGTTTTAATTATTACATCTGAAGATAAAAGAAGACAACTTCAAAGGCAACCACAAGGCCTACAGAGAAGGAATATGTGAAAATGATTGTAAAAAGGGCTATGTCTGGCCTTTACACTAAAATAAGTGGAATGTTGGTAAAAAATTTTAAGGATCTTTAAGATGCAGGCCTACAGGTTGAGGAGTTGGAGTCTGAGTTAAGAAGGCAATATGGGGAAAGAAGAAGTGCCCCATCCTATTGCTAAGTAGAAGGGAACAATATGACTGATGTTAATGCAGTAAGGGCATCGAGACAATTTACTAATTTAGGAATGCCTTTATCTAAGGCATTTGAGAGGTTACAGAAGAAGAGAGTGCTAAAGCCTTTAGCACTAAGACTACCTCATAATCTGCTGCATAGGACGTATGACACCAATGCCTACTATGTTTTTTTATCAAGGAGTAGGTCACAACACTGACGACTGCTATAAATTGAGGCACGAGATTTAAGGTCTCATCAGCAATAAAATGATTATCCCACCTAACTCTAAAAGGCCTAGTATCCAAGAGAACCCTCTCTCAAACTCTCATAATGTCCTTCCCCTAAATCAAAGGACTTTCATGATAGATTTAAGGATTTGTGAGGAAGTTATTATTGCCACTATTGAGTAAGTTATAACTAAGGTTCTAACTATTTGCACTATCAATCTATGGGAAAGCTTAGATAAAGAGACAAAAAAAGTGGAAAGGAGAAGAATGGTTTGGTTATGGGAGGAGAGCGATAAAGAAAAGTAGAGTAAGTGAGTGAACCATGTGATTTGTAGTGGGAAAATGAACCATGTGATTTATAGTGGGAAATTCTATCCTGACAGATAAGTTTCCAAAGAATTAAGGGTTGAAAAAGGGATAGTTGGACTTGTTGTGAAAGAAAAAGAGGAAGACAATCTTATTATAAAGTAGTTGAAGAAGGTACTAGCTCATATCAGTGTATAGGAATTACTTATCAACTTTCAAGAGCATAAAAAGTCTATGATAGAAGTACTACCCAGTTTGATCATTTCCAATGAAGCTATTCCGAGAGATGTTGTTGTATTAGTGGCCCATAAGGGAAAAATCACTTTTCTAAATGAGAATTTGCCATCGGAGGGAAGGGATCACAATTTAGCTTTGTTCATCCGAGCTAAAGTGAAAGGAAGGCATACTCTATGCGTGATGGTGGATGATGGATCTTGGATCAATATATGCCCATTAAAGTTAGTACATAAGTTTGGATTATCTGAAAAGGACTTTAAAGCTTATAATAGTGTCATTCAGGCCTATGATGATAGCAGATGGCCAACTACGAGTGTGTTCAAAACCTTAGTAAAGATGAGTGTAATAGAAACCATGATGGAATTCATAGTCTTAGATATCCCGATCACCTTTTCACTTTTATTGGGGAAGCCATGGTATCATCCTTTCGATGTTGTGCCTTTTATTGTTCACCAGAAGGTTAACATTCCTTACAAAGAAGAGATTGTGATCATTTATTCAGAGGTAGGAGAAATTATATTAGCTTTGAGTGTGGTTGTTTTGCATCTTCAAGGATTTCAGGTTGTTGGAGTCATTAGTAGATGGGTTGATTCTAGGATGATGGGGATTATGAGGAACATGAACTTCCTTCTAGGACAGGGGTTAGGGAAGAATTTTGTTAGCATATTAGAGTTCCCAAAGATTCCTACCCAAACTATAAAGAAAGGATTAGGTACCATGACAAAGGGTCAAAGCAAAAAGTGAGAGATTTGCATGGGGCATTGTCAGACTTCTTTGTGAAAAAAGGGAAAGTCCTTAAAAAACTGGAGCAAGGAACCATTTAGAGCGAGAAGCCTTGCAATGACATGGATGAACTTGAGAAGGCTTTTTCCCAGCTGGATGTTGGTGAACTGGGTTATCAAAATTATCAGGACTCATCAGAAGAGAAGAACGGTAAGAAAAAGAGAACGAAAAAGGGAAAACAGATTGTAGGAGCGGAGAACGACTAGGAAATGAGTCAATATATGGTGTTGTATAACCCTTAGTCTATATGGTCATAAAAGGACATGAAGAAGATCACTGATGAACAGGCTGAGCAGTATTTATTAGATCATAATTTTTGGGTCACCAGGAAAGTTCATGTTAGGAAAGGGTCCGACATGACAAAGTAGAATGCACCCTTCGTGAACTCAGAATGAGAGTATATTGGGCCATGCAAGTTCATTGAAGCTACTTACACTGAGATAAAGTTAAAGGATATTAAAAGCATGATTATGAACTCCATTAAGGAAGTAGGTGGTGAGGAATTGCAAGGTCTTGCAGTGAAGACTGAGCCAATGATGGTGCAAAACACAACTCTTTAATAGATTTCCTAAAAGTGTAGCTAGCACATGATAAGATGAAATAAAGTTTTGAGGGGGTTGTTAAGTCTGTCATAGGGATAAAAGTTAAAATAGCGAATAAAGCTAAAACAAATGTTACACACTAGGTGACAACATAAGCATTATGGTTAATAAGGTGAAAAATGAATAGGAAGTATAGGAAGAGGAAGTTTTCACCACTTCCTCGAAAGAAGCTTTCTTTTTAGAGTCAAATAATGTTCTTCTTTCTAGTCTGTTTAAGGACGATGATTTATTTTTTTTCTAAGTTTAAGGCAATGAATGATGAGTTTGCTAACTTGTGTGATGTGTTTCCTGATGGTAGTGCTTATAACATGTATCATTTCATAAGCATATTTAACATTAATTTTTTGTATACCACTGCATTTAACCTTGGCACACAGGAAAATTCGAAAGTCTTGCCCATTGCTAGTGATGTCATGCCAAAAGAGCAAAGGAAGTTTAAGCAGTTACTCGGGAAATACCAGAGGGTCTTTGCTCGAACATGTGAGGATATGTCAGGGGTCGATAGGTGGATTGCATAACACAGAATCTTGGCCTACCCACACATTAAACTAGTCAAATAGAAGCTTCACAGGATGAGACTAGAGTAGGCTCAGCTGGTCAAGAAAAAGGTAGCCAAACAACTAAATGCCAAATTCCTAGAGGTGGTAGATTAACCCGAATGGCTAACCAATATAGTGCTAATACTAAAGGAAGTTGAGAGAGTTAATATGTATGTTAATTATTGAGATAAGAACAAAGCATGCCCAAAGGATGATTTTCCTTTGCCACATTGATGTGTTTGTGGATAATGTTGCAACATATGTTATGTATTTCTTCATGGATGACTTCTCTGAGCACAACCAAATTCTCATGGCCCTCATAAATAAGGTAAAGATAACCTTCATCACAAAATAGGGGATGTACTACTATAAAGTGATGTTGTGTGGGTTGAAAAATATGGGAGCAACATACCAATGAATAAAGATGGCCTTTGATATGGTGCAAATTAGTATAGTGTTCTAAGGCTTTTACATTTATGTGTCTTTTATTTTTAGTGTGTTTTGATCAATATTGTCCATGATTTTAAGCCTATTTCTACTTTGATAGTTCTTATGTAAGTTTCATGTTTTGTAGGCCTTTTCGAGCTTAAATTTTACATACAAGTGCGTTACAGGGCCTTAGACTAAAGAATAAAACAAAACAAACAAGGAAGGAAAAAGTTGGTCTATCACCAATAGTGACAGACTGTGTTGAGTTGTCACAAAGAGGAGTTGTGTCGAGTGGACCTTGAGTTGGCAACATCCCTTTATCACACCCTTTCGTAAAGGCACCTTTTCGTAATGGGCACAACTTGGGGCACTTCAAGGCTTATAAATACACAAACTTAGCCTTCATTTTACATCAAAAATAATTCATAAAACATTCAAGAAAAATTAAAAAGTGTTAGTTTGGAAAAAGATAGTTAGTTATTTATGAAAGGAAGTATTCTTCCAAGTTGGAGTTAGTTTCCTTTGGAGTTCCATTAGAAGTCTAACCTTTCTAAAGTGTGAAGACCACTTTACATCTTCATCTCATTCTTCTCTTCTTCTACTCTCTCTTTATGTGCTCTTATTCTTTTATTTGCCTTCTTGATTTAATAATGTATTTAGGCTAAGATATATAGACTAGATTGCATTATTCTATAGAACAATGAATTGATTGTTTTTATTTTCTATGAATGAATTTGAATTTGAGTTCAATTGTAAATTATTATTGTTATATATGATTGATTATTATATATGATGTGTTAGTCAAGGAATCATAATAAGAGCTAGCTTCTTTAATGGAAAACCAATTAGATTCACTTAGGTTAAAGGATTAGACTCGAGAGAGGAAATTTACTCTAAAGGGTTAAAAGGATTGGCATGAAGCATAAGTTCTAAGCTTACAAATTCTATAAAAAGCAAGAGTGAGTATAGTTTTATTCAGAGACATCTTTGGTTGACTTAGCGATAAACACTTAAAGACATTAGGTTGATCCTCCAATCAATTCATTCTACAATACTTCAAGATCATTAGTTGTTTCCTTTGAATATGAGTTGTCTAGTTTGATTTGTATATATATTTGATTTCTATTGTTAGATTAGTTTACTTTTACTTGCCTTTGATTTACTTTGCTATCATATACATCTAAAGTACTTAGTCGTCTAAAACTTGATTCGCTTGCTTACATATGGACCAACCCCTTACTTACACTATACTAAGAAGGAATATATATATATATATATATATATATATA
>CATIWR010390156.1:0-23849 GCA_949677035.1 Omphalea diandra
ATATATATATATATATATATATATATATATAACAACTTGGATCAATGTAGTCCGGATAAGTTCTGTTCGATTATTCAAACTGGATACAAATTAATAATTGGTATCATCGCGAATTAGTATTCTATTTTGGATCGACTCAATTAATTTTTAGATCTTTTTATTTTTAGATATTTTTTAATATAGTTAATCTGTTTGATTCGATATATCCAAGATCTATGCTCAACCCAAAGTCTTGCAAATTTTTAAATTTTTAGCTTTTTTTTCATAAAAATAATTTATTTTTTAAAATATATATTATAAAAATATTATTTTTCATTTGTAAAATTACTGTAATAAAATTTAAGTAACAAATAATTTATATTTATATTATTTATTATTTAATATAAGAGAGAATGTTAAAATAAAAATTTTATGGTTTTATTAATTGTTGGTGATCAATATCGATCAACAGTATTCAATAAAGAGTATCAATAGTTAATAACGACCAATGATAATAAACATATGTTTATGTGGTTTTTTTTTATTTGAATAAATTTGTCAAAATCTGAAAATGACTTTTTTTTTTTTAAAAAAAAAGATCATTATTTTAAAAATAACTTAATACAACCTCTTTTATCTTATGTGTTTAGAATGCATGTCATTGAGGACAATGCCATATTTAAATATGGGAAAGGATGGTGATATTATGATTGTGTTGTCCCTTGGTGCCCTAGAAAGGAAAGGGTTGAAGAGGGTAATAACAAGTAATTAAAAATGAAAACTAAGTGTGGAAATGAATGAATAATAAAGACACAGGATTATAGAGGTTCGACACAATTTGCCTACGTCCTCTCCTCTAGCATTCCCATTAGAGTCTTCACTATCAAGATAGCTTAAGGTGCTATCAACTACCTTTACAATAGTAGTTTTTGGGCACTACCAAGCTGTCGCAAATAGACTTACAGGATCTACTAAAACCTATCCCAAAGTAGTTTCCAAGTGCTATTTTAAACCTTTCACAAAGTATAGTTTTTAAGATCTCCTAACCAAGGGTTTCCAAAAACAAAATACAACTTTAAAGATGAGAATAACTCTCACACTCAAGTAATAAAGCACTTTAAAGTACACTCACAAAGTATGCTTGATCTAGTTGAGAGTTTTGAAAAAATATATATATAAAAAAAACTTATTCTTTAAATTCTGTTTCGAAAATAACACCTACAAGTTTTAAACAATGAACTTCTCTTGATTGATAGATCACTTTTGGTTCACCCTTTTTATTTGAAAATAGCTTTTACAATAGAATGCTCGCTTAATGGAATGAATTTCTCTCTTTATTTATGTTGATCCTTTTATAGGTTGAAATAAAGAACTAACAATAAGACATAAAGTTGTTACTTCATATTACAGATGTAAACACTCAACACCTATTGAAAATTCTCCACACCTGTTGTTGAGTCATCAACCATCATTAATTTCATGAAAATAGGGTGGTTGTCAAGCAAAATACAATTTCAATGGTTATTGATACTAATGAAATGCCCATTGGGACTAGCCATTAGAGAAAAGTTTGTTTGAAAACTCCTCCTTTGACTTTCTCATTTGTTTATTCAACTAGCTTCATTGATTGTTGGATATTTTCAACGTCTGTTGGACTTTAATCAACCCCTGTTGAGATATGAATAATGTTCATTATAGATTTTCAGGAATTTGTGAACTTAATGCTCTATTTTCTAAGATCTTTAATAGTACATCAACGGTTGTTAGTGAACTTTCTTTGAATATCCTCAATGCCTATTGTGTTATTAAGAGTACCTCGTTGAAGGGTCCAAAAACTTTAGCTCAATCTAGGAAGCTTTTCTAACATTCGTTAGTAAGATCCAATACCTGTTTTATGATCTTGAGAGTTTTACTCAATTCTAGTCACTTGGTCCATCGCCTATTGCAAAAATGCAATGCCTGTTAAGAAATCAAGAACCACGCATGTTGTAATGTTCAATGTGCATAGCTCATATGTTTGAGTTATCCAATGCCTATTACAGTAGAGGACAATGTCTATTGTGAGATCTAAAAAACTTTGCTCATGCCAGGGTGATATTCCAACTTCTGCTGAGTTCCTTCAATGCCCATTGCTAGAGTCACAACGCTTGTTGAATTATGGCAACACCCATTAGACTGTCGAGTTTAGTTTGTTTGATTTTTGTTCTCTTAATACTTAGAGTTTCCAATCACAACTCTTTCTCCAATTATCATGGTTCAATGAATTGTACCTACAAAAATTAACACATATAACTTGGACAAAGGTTTGCTCTTACATGTGTTTGTGATCATCAAAACAAGACTTGGTTCAATATTCTTCCCCTTTTTTATGATGACAAACAATCTAAATCAATCTTACAAAACTAATAGTTGTACATCATATAAAGTCAATCAATCAATAACTCCCCCTTAAACATATCAATATGTCCAAACTCCCTCTGTCCTTTAATAAGAGATCATCCTTGGTAAGATTTCCTAATATTTTGCTCATATTACTCCCCCTTAAGCTCATATTATATGCACTATTATATTACGTTCACATTTCTATTTCTCCTTCTTTATCATTATCAAAAAGAATTAAACATAAATAACAATGGAATACAGAGCATATAGAAGGAGAATATAGATAAAAAGTTAACTTTTAATTGCAAAAGTAATGTTGTCCAATACATCAACTATTTTTTAAAACCAAGACAAAAAGAAAAAGAAATAAAACAAACTATGCATTATGAGGGGTAAGGTTTTAGATGAAGAGGTATGAGTTTGATCTTGAGGGTCTAGGGATTGTTGAGGTTCTAAGAGATGTTTTTGCTCCTTAGACTCTTATTCATTTGGCTCATTATTGCATTTGGTTCCTTGGAGGGAAGATTTTTGGGATCTTAACTCATCTCAGGTGGAACCTCTTGCTAGATTTCAATATTTGGAGTCTCTAATTGCAGATTCAATCATCTATTATCTAATCCATTTTTAGTTGATATCCTTCATCTCTCTTTGAAGTTTTTGAATTTTTTGGTATAAAAAGTAGTAGAGGACTCAACTCTTGGAACAACATTAATAAGGGTTTCTAACTGCTTAAGCACCTTTTGCTCAAAGGGAGTGAGAGATGGAATAGATTTAGTAGGTGCACTGGTTCCAATTCCTTCTACTGCTGTAACCACTGCCCTGACAGGTTCTTTAACATCCTCATTTTTCTCTTTTTTCTTGAGGAATCTCACCTTCCTTATGCACCTTTATTGGACTATGTTGGTCAAACCTAAGTCAAAGGTCTCTTTTGATCTTGACAATGAAGATTGATAAGTTCTAACATCTTGTTCAAGTGTTATTTTTATAGTTTTTAAGATAGATTTGCATTAGAACTTGGATAGAAGTCTAAATCTCAAACATTGAGTAAGGCATACCAATTCCCAATCAAGAACTTGAAAATCGCGACTGCGACCTTGCAACAAAAATGGATGACCTTGAACCAGAAAAATTCGTGGAGCAAATCAAAGCCGCGACCTTGACAAGAAAACCATGATTGTCATATAGTCTGATTCATAATGACTTTCGCATTCTTAGTTGCGATTGCTACTTTTATAGCTGCATAGAGGGAACCAAGTCCGCAACCAAAACTTGTCAAGTGTCCAAGATAACCATTGACATATCAAAATTAGCAAGGGTAAAAAACCTTTCGAGACAGCGACTTGTTAAAGCATGTTTTCCTTACCTAACAGAATGATCCACAGTTACTATCGCGTCCAAGAAGAGTTTTAATCACAATTCTGATAATTGGGTTGATTGAACGAAGTTTTAATCACAATCGCGACTTTTGGGTTGATTGAACGAACACAATGACTTTTTTTCTTGGAAGATCAATAATAACATGCCATGTGGACTAGCCATTACATACAAATGCGCTTTTCCATCGTGATTTTAGTCTTTTAGTGCAAAGTGAAAATTTGCAATTGCAAAATGCCAGTCACAACCGTAAAACTAGTCTGACAAGCATTTAAAACAAAATCTACCTAACTTACCTTAGAGATTTAGACAGTTTCTTCGTAACATCTCTTTGGTGTATATTGCTTATAAATACTCTACCAAATAAACATGAATATAAGAAAAAATCATTAAATATAACTAAACTCTTGCAATTTTGCTTTTCAACCTTTTATTCTTTGTATGTGAGTTAATATTATTGGGTATAAGCATTAAACACCATTATAATTAGATTTGAGAGTTAGCCTAGTTGTCAAAACTCTTGTATTAGGTTAAGTGTGTGCCTTTGGGAAAACACTTCAGTGAGGTTTTTGTGTGAGCCTTAAAACACAAGTTGTAAGGTTATGTGTGAGCCATTAAAACACAAAGTGTACAAGTTTGGTGTGAGCTTGGAAACATCATTTAGAGTTAGTAGAACACCTAATTGTGAAGAATTGGGGAGTGGATGTAGGAGGGTTTATTAACACTATAACCACTTTAAAAATATTGTGTGTTCATTCCTTCTTCTTTAATCTCCTAAATTCATTATCTTCCCTCCAAATTTTTAAATTCCCACCAGTTCAACCCCCTTCTTGGTGCTCAAGGGCCGATAAGTGGTATCAGAGCCAAGTTCTTATTAAAGTTCTTAATTGAGTAAGCAAAGACACATGGCACAATGAAGAATGCATAACCATCTTAAGCCATACTTTGATAGATCCTACTATACACATTGGAAGTATAAGATGAAGATATATTTGGATAGCGATGTGGTAAACCTTTGGGATATTATGGCAAAAAAAATAGAAGCCTCCTTCTAAAGTGGTTAATAGAAGTGAAGAGTTAATCCTAAGAGAAGAATAGGTGGAAGCTCATAGAAGATCAAATAGAAGAAATGAAAGGGCAATGACAATCCTTTTTAGTTCTTTGTCAAGGGAAGAAATAGGTAGAGTTTAATATTTCCTCACAACTAACAATATTTGGAAAGCTTTAGAGAATTACCATGAAGGCACAACCTTGAAATCCAATGATTGGAGATGTATGTGATAAAATGAGAGTTATTCATGATGAATGATAATGAAAATATCACCGATAGGACAAAGAGACTCCTATCCATTATCATAAACATGAAGAAATTCGAAAGAATACTCATCAATCACGAGGTAAACACCAAAATACTTAAATCCTTACCTCTTGAGAAGTTTGGTGCCAGGGTATGTACCATATAAGAGTCAAATCTAGAAATTTGAAAAGTGCCCACAAATTTCCTCATAGGCAAGCTTCTAACTCATGAGCTAGCCTTGAAAAAGGATGAGGAGATGAAGAAGATGAAAGGGCATAGGGATAAGAATGACAAAACAGAGAAGAAGACTTTGGCTCTCAAATCTTCATCTAAAGACAAAAAAGTAGATGTTGTCTCAAGTGATGATGATAGTAAAAAAGAAGAGGAGGAGCTAGCTATGCTTTCAAAAGAACCAAGGAGCTAATAAGAAGAAGAAATGATATAAGGAACTTTAAGAAGGCAACTCCCAACCTTAAAAAAAGCAAGAGTGAAGTAACATGCTATAAGTGTGGCAAGTAAGGCCACATCAAGTATGATTGCACCAAGCTAAAAAGAAGAAGAAAGGAGATAAAGAAAAGAAGAAAAACTTTAAAGCTACTTGGGATGATAATACTAGTGAGGAGGATAAAGATGAAGAAGTGGTAAATCTATGTTTCATGGCATAAGATAACTCTTCAAATGAGGTAAGTTCTTCACCTCATTCTTGTGAAAACTATGATGCATTAGATGATGAGCTCTTGAAAGCTCTTACCTTGAGATGTGACAAATACAAGTCACAAATGAAAACTTATAAAAAGAAATGCCTAAAACTAAAAAATGAGTTTAACTCATTAAATGAGCTTGTAAGTGAATTGAAGACTTCTAATGAAAAACACAAAAAATCTATAGAATGTCTTACAAAGTCTTCATCTTCTCTAAATTTCATCATAAAGGAAAATGATACCTTAAAAGGTGAGGTAATTGAGCTAGAAATTTCATTTCTAAGTTTCATAAAGGGAAGAAAGCTTTAGATACATTAATTATATCTCAAAGACCTCCTTTAGTCAGACATTTTCTTGGATTCAATGAAACCTCCTCATCATTTACTCCCCCTCTCACTACTTTCATTAGAGCTTTAACACCTCAAACATCTAGTATTGAGGTAGTTAGGACGAAGAGTGCTTATGGTACTAAGCCACCAATGCCTAAGGGGAAGGGGAAGACATATTAAGGCTCAAAGCCTAGACCAAAAAAGGCTAACCATGCATACATATACTCTAACAAACATGCTCATCCTAACACATACAAAAAATTCTCATATGCTCTTAACTATTCATGCACATCCTCACACTCACGTCATAATAGTATGAGAAGTACTCCTACTCATACCAAAGCCATGTATAGGAGAAAGACATACAACTCCAATGCCATTATTTCATAGGGTTTGGTCATATAAATATCTATTGTTATATTAGGAAGACTCACCTCAAATTAGAGGATCCTTATAGGCTTCACCCCCAAAGACCTAAGTATGCTTGGGTACCTATACAAAAGTGATTTATTTATGTTATATATGATTGTATGACAACCACCAATGAAGACAATTATTGGCATGTAGATAGTTGATGTTCAAAGCATATGACGGGTAACAAGAAGTTGTTCATAGCCTTAAAAAAGAAACAAGGTAGCAATGTCACTTTTGGGAATAATGCCAAGGGTAAGGTAATTGACATTGGAATAATTGGTAAAAATGGTTTCTCACTTATTGATAATGTTCTTCTTATAGATGGTTTACAACATAATTTGCTAAGTGTAAGTCAATTATGTGATAAAGGTAATAAAGTCACCTTTGACCCTAGAGAGTGCTGAGTTACCACTTTGGTGGATAAAAAAGGTAGTCTTCAAGGGTGAAAGGAGGGACAGTACCTACTTAATTGACTTAGAGAATTTGGCTAACCAATCCTTCAAGTGTCTTATGTCGCTTAGTAATGAATCTTAGCTTTGGCATAAAAGACTTGGTCATGCTAGCATGGAACTCCTATAAAGTCTATCGAATGGAAAGTTAGTTGAAGGTCTTCCCAAGCTAAAATTCTCAAAGGACAAGACATATGGACCATGCCAAATGGGAAAGCAACATTCATCTTCATTCAAAGCAAAAAATGTTATAAGTACATCTAGACCTCTTTAACTTATTCATATGGACTTAGTGGGACCTATTAGGAGTGCTAGTTTAGATGGAAAATATTATGCATTTGTCTTAGTTGATGATTACTCTAGGTTTACTTGGGCATCCTTTCTAGCTCATAAGCATGACACTTTTGTTGCTTTTAATAGTTTTGCAAAAAGAGTACAAAATGAAAAGAGTTACTTCATTTCTTCTATAAGGAGTGACTATGGAAATGAATTTCAAAATGAATCTTTTGAATCTTATTGTCTAGAAAATGGTTTTCTCATAATTTTTCAACTCTTAGAACACCACAATAAAATAGTGTTATAGAGTGGAAAAATAGAACACTAGTAGAGATAACTAAAACCATGCTCAATGAGTATTCCTTACCTAATTACTTTTGAGCCAAAGCCATCAATACTTCTTGTTACAATGCTAATTGTGTTTTCAAAAGACCCATTCTCAATAAAATTTCTTATGAGCTTTAGAATTGTAGAAAGCTTAAGTTGTCATACTTAAGAATTTTTAGGTGCAAATGCTACATCTTAAATACCGATAACCTTGGAAATTTTGATTCTAAGACAAATGAAGGTATTTTTCTAGGATATGCCACCTCTAGTAAAACCCATAAAGTATTTAATAGAAGTACTATAGTTGTTGAGGAGTCAAGGAATATTATGTTTTATGAATCTAGTAAACTTGATCTTAGGAAAGGTTCTCTTGTTGATAATCTTATAGGTGACTTTGAGAAAATGAAGTTAGAGTCAACTTCAACAATCTCGCATTTGTTTCTCAATTTAAGCTGAAATCAATTGATGAGGCTCTTGATGATGAAAGTTAGGTGATTTCCATGCAAGAGGAACTCAACCAATTTGAGAGAAACAAAGTATGAGAACTTGTTCCTAGGCCTAAGGAACACTCTATTGTAGGATGCAAGTGGGTATTTATGAATAAGTTAGATAAACAAGATTTCATTACTAGAAATAAGCTAGATTGGTTGCAAAGGGGTACAACTAAGATGAAGACATTGATTATGATGAAACTTGTGCCCCCATAGCAAGATTAGAGGCGATTAGGATTCTCTTAGCTTATGTATGTCACATGAAAGATTTTTTAAATGGACATTAAAATTGCATTTTTAAATGGTCTCATTGAGGAGGAAGTTTATGTTGAACAACCTCTTGGTTTTGAATCTCACATTTTTCCAAATCATGTCTATAAGTTAACTAAAGCCTTATATGGTTTGAAACAAGCTCCAAGAGCTTGGTACGAAATGCTTAGCTCATTTCTTTTGCAAAATGATTTTTAGAAAGGAAAGGTTGATACTACTTAGTTTATCAAAAGGCATAATTAAGACACACTCATTGTATAAAGATATGTTGATGATATTATATTTGTGCTACTAATGAATCTCTTTGCAATAATTTTGTCAAATGTATGACTAAGGAATTTAAGATGAGCATCATGGGAGAGCTCAAGTTCTTTCTTGGCCTACAAATCAAGCAAACCAAAGAGGGTATATTCATCAACCAAGACAAGTACACAAAGGATTTATTTAAGAAATTTTGTATGGAAGGATTCAAAGCAGCAAAGACACCAATGAGTGCTACCATCAAACTAGACAAAGATGAATTGGGTAAATTTGTTGATGAAAAGAGATATAAAGGTATGATTGGTTCTTTACTCTATCTCACTGCCTCTAAATCCAACATCATGTTTAGTGTATACATATGTGCTAGGTTTCAATCATGTATTAAAGAATGACATCTTAATGCTATTAAAAGAATTTTAAGTATTTACATGGCATATTACACTTAGGTTTATGGTATTCTAGGAATTCATCTTTTAGCCTTTTAGCATTTTCAGATGCAGATTTTTTCGGTAGCTTACTAGATAGAAAAAGCACTTCTAGAACTTGTCAATTTATAGGAGAATACTTAGTTTCTTAGTTTATTAAGAAACAAGTTTCAGTTGCTTTATCCACTCCTGAAGCAAAATATGCAGCAACAAGTTGTTGCACCAAAGTTTTTTAGATGACAAAACAATTGAAGGATTATGGAAAAGTTGTTGATCACATTTCCATCAAATGTGACAAGACAAGTGCAATAAATCTTTCAAGGAATTCCATCCAACACTCAAGGAGCAAACACATTAATATTAGGCATCACTTTCTTAGAGATCATGTCTAAAATGGTGATGTGGTGTTAGAATTTATTGACACCAATCATCGATTTACAGATATTTTCAATAAATCCCTTAATGAAGAAAGCGTGAACTTCATTAAGAAGGAGTTAGAAATGCTTGATGGAAGCTCACTAGGGTGAAAATTAGATCTTATTGCATATTCCTTATTGATTTTGCTAATTTAAATGATTGAATGATGTGCTTGATATATATGCATTTTAATTACTTTTGGAGGATTTAATTCTTTATGCAAATGTGCTTCTTTATACCAATTTGCATATATTAATTCTCATTATATTAAGTTGATCACATCTAGAAAGGCCATTTTTCCTTTTTCTTGATTTCTTTTCTTTTTATTTATAATTCATGGTGACAATGGAAAAATCACGATCGTAATTTACAAGTACTCTTCTTCTTTTTATCGTTTCTCTAACTCGCTGTCACAATTTAAAATTGCCTCCACGAACTTTTTCAAAATTTAAAAGTTTTGATCGTTACTTCCTTTAGTTTCTAAGAAATTCTTATTCGTTACTCAAATTTTTTGTAATTAGCAGTTGTGACTTAAGGTTCGCGATCTCGAATTAGAGTAACTACCAAACATTAATTGATTTTATTACCAACCAATGGCACCCCCTCATTTATTGTAAAATTTAACATTATTTTATTGTTTTGCATCAGATTTTTACCTATTTAAACCTCTCTAACACTCCTCCATTTCACTTTTACCTATTCTCTTCATCTATCTTCATTTTCTTGTCTTAAATCTACTATCATTTCTTAACGTCTTTCATGTCACCTATAAAGCTTTCTAGAGTAGAGAAAAGGAAGGGCATAGCCCAACCTTCTAGCCCTCCCACCCTTCACTTGATGAAAGGAATAACAAAGGAGGGGAAAGACTGTTACAAAGCCAACTCCACTATAATCATCCTCAGCATTTCACTTTGAATCCCTAAGAATCAAGGATGAAATTCATGGTTTCTTATCCAACTTGGGCTGGAACGAGTTCATCCTCTGAGATGAACCCGGATATGAAGAAATAGTTAAGGAGTTCATGTGCATGGATATATTGAGTAGAATAGCTGAATCTGAAGTAGGTTAGTATGGGTTAATGTTTTTGGCTTTTGGAGACCCTTTCTTTATAACCTTTGAACAACTTTCTAACATTTTCAGCCTTTAAGTGGGAGATGATATCCCTTTCATCATCTATACACTTGTTATCATCCACTCTGAATTCTAGTATAAAATTTCCATCAAAATAAAACATGGCCTAAAAACATTATTGGTTAAGTATATCCGGACTCTTCCAAATTGGCTCCTTCATTATATCATCACCTTTTTTATAAATGCTAGAGGTGATGAGAATGTAAAGGTCTCTCAAAAGGACCTAGCCTTCCTGTTTTGCTTAACCAAAACAACCCATCCAAATCGGCTAATACCTTATGGATCAATTGATTTATGTGAGTGCTAAACCCGAGAGCCAATTCCTTATACCCTCTCATGTCACAACAATTTAAACATATGTGGGGCCTTAAATGAGGAAAATGAAAAATTCCTCACAAAGAAATACTTGCCATCCCACAATTTTCTTGACTTGCCTTACCTTATCCATGCTAAGGCTATACACCCGAACTCTTATACTTTTACCTTGGATTCTTTTAGGGCGAAAAAGCTTGAAACCTCTCAAATCTCAAAGAGGAAGAGGCTTGTGATAGAGGAAGGTACCCAACCAATTCCATCTCTCAAGCCTAAACCTAAAACTAAGTCCTCTACCATCTCTCTCTTTTCAATAAATAAGAAATTAGACAAAGTCATCAGGATGATTAAAAGGAGATTTCTTCTACTTTCCCACTTTATAGTGACTTGGTGGACCTCTAAGAGAAGGTGGGTGCTACACCTTGCCACCTTCTTGATTTTAAAGATTAAGAGGATACTGATGAAGAAGAAAAAGAAGATTAAGAGGTAGAAGAAGGGGATGAAGTGCAAGGACGAGGTACAGATGAAGACATTGCAGATTCTGGAGATGATGGTATCTCTATAATTTTTAATGTTCTTTCTTAGGATTGTAGTTTCCTCTTTATGTTTTCTTTCATTCACTTTGTTTGTTTTACGGTCAAAGTTTGTGATCCCACATCTTTTTATTTCTATTTATCTACATAAATAAAATTATTTGCAATTTATGTTTCATGTGTTTGTTTATGATATGTGATTGCTCTTGTATTTAATATACAAATTCCTCTTCGAATCTTGTCACCTATGTACTTTTAATCACTTTTAACTTCCTGTCTATTCTCTTTTTGATCTTGACAAAGGGGGAGAGAAATAGTGAAAGAAATTGTGTGACATATAATCAAAGGGAAGTATAAGTTGAGGGGGAGCAATCTAATCTAAAATCTAAATCTTTGTTAAACTTATTAATTTCATCTAGGTTTTATTAGTCTTTCAACAAGTATTTTGTTAAAAAATGTTAACCATTTCAACTTCACACCTATGCAATTTATTACCTTATGTAAAATCAATCTAAGTTGTCAAAATAAAAAAGGGGCATATTGTTGGACTAGGTTGGTCAAACCTAAGTCAAAGGTCTCTTTTGATTTGACAATGAAGATTGATAAGTTTTAACATCTTGTTTAAGTGTTGTTTTTGCAATTTTTAAGATAGGTTTGCATTGGAAGTTAGATGAAAGTCTAAATTCAAACAATGATTAAGGCATACCAATTTGAAATCAAGAACCTGAAAATTGTGACTACGACCTTGCAATAAAAATGGATGAACTTGAACTAGACAAATTCGTAGAGCAAATGGTAGCCACAACCTTGCCAAGAAAGACATGATTGTCATATAGTATGATTTGCGGTGACCTTCGCATTCCCAGTCACAATCGCGACTTTTATAGCTGCATGGAAGGAACCAAGTCCATAACCAAAACTTGCCAGGTGTCCAAATAACCATTGACATATCAAAATTCGTAAGGGTGAAAAAGCTTTCGAGACTGCAACTTGTTGAAGCATCTTTTCCTTACTAAACAGAATGATTCACAGTCACTGTCGCGTCCAATAAGAGTTTTGATCATGACCACGACTTTTGGGTTGATTGAACGAACACAACGACTATTTTTCTTAGAAGATTAATAATAGCATGTCACGTCGACTAGCCGTTAGATACAAACGAGGTTCTCTATTGTGATTTCAGTCTTTCTAGTGCAAAATGGAAACTTGCGATCGCGAATATTAGTCACTACCGTGAAACTGGTCTGACAGGAATTTAATGCAAAATTTGTCAAGTTTATCTTAGAGATTTAGACATAGTTTCTTTGTAATGTCTCTTGGTGGTTATTGCCTATAAATACTCCACTAAACAGACATGAATGCAAGAGAATATCATTAAATATAGTCAAACTCTTGTAATTTTGCTTATCAACCTTTTACTCTTTGTATGTGAGTTAATATTATTGGGTGTAAGCATTAAATGCCCTATAATTAGGTTTGAGAGTTAGCCTAGTTGTCAAAAATCTTGTATTAGGTTAAGTGTGAGCCTTTAGGAAAACACTTGAGTGTGGCTTTTGCATGAGCCTTAAAACATAAGTTGTAAGGTTGTGCGTAAGCCATTAAAACATAAAGTGTACAAGTTTAGTGTGAGCTTGGAAACACCATTTAGAGTTAGTAGAACACCTAATTGTGAAGAATTTGGGAGTAGAGGTAGGGTTCATTAACCCCTAAACCACTATAAAAACATTATGTGTTCATTTCTTTTCCTTCTCCTTTAATCTCCCAAATTCATTATCTTCCCTCCAAATTTTTAAATTCCTACTAATTCATCACCCCTTTTTGGTGCTTAAGGCAATAAGACTTAATGAATCTCACATTCCTCATGCACCCTCTTGGTCAATCTAGTATCTAGTTCTTACAAGATCCCCATGTTTAGTAACATCTTTTTACAAATGGGCTTATTATAAGGTAACTTTTCCAATATTATATTCTTTTCTTCAAGCTCTTCTTCAGTGTGGGGGATGCTTTCACAAATTTTGTAATTTTATGAGTCATCACAGATTCGTTTGCCTTTTTCACTTGCCCATCTGTTCTTTACATGAAGAGCAAGGGAGTATTCACCTTCTGTTTGTTCTTCATGCATCGGAGTTAGAAGAGATCTGTTATGGTGCAGTTTTCATTTGATTGGCCTCTACCATTGATGTTCTAGGTGATGAACTTATGGGCAATCCTTAAGGCTTAACTCTTGATCTTAGAAGCCTTGTTGTTGTTACTATTCTAGTTACTTATTCTGTCAGTGATGGACTTCCAGAACTAGTTGACATCAACTTTAAAGGTTGGAGGAGGCTCTGTGAGACCTTTATTAGCTAAGTCATTTGGTATTAATGTGTATTTCTTCCTAAATAGCCTTAACTGTATTATGCCTTCTTGAACATATACTTCACAATCACTGCCTAACACTTTCAGGGTTATTAAGAACTCCACTGTCAGCTCCAGGTAAAAGGGTTCCTTGTGATGACAAAATAACTCTCATCCAATCCTGACCATTAACTCTTAAACTTTTTTAGCCAGCCCTTACTTTTGCAGGTCATTCCACTCTAAGAATTTTTCACTTCCAAGATGTCTCTTCAGCAATTTTAGAGCTAGTTCCTTTTCTTTTTCATTTTTGAGATGAAATTGTTAAACCAAAAAAGGATTTGAGGGTATGAGAGTGTGCTCTATTTCATTCGCCTTCCTTTTCCCTTTTGAATCTTGGCCAGTTTTGGATTTCTTAGATTGTTGTTTGGTTGAAGAGGGTTTTGCAGCTCTTTTCTTCTGCTGAGCTATCATTGATACCAGATTTTCCTTAATTTCAGAGCTAAAGTAAGAAGGTTGGAGGTTCTTTCTATGAGGTTGCTTATATCTTTTGGTGGAATATGATTTGGATGCCATTTCATTGTGTGAATGAGTGTTTAATACAAGGAGATATGCATAATTAATGGCAAAATTAAGAAAAATGAGTAAAGAGTAAAGCAAAGCAGAAAGCAAAATGATTTTAAGGTTAGAGGGGGTTTAAATAAAAGTTCAATGAGCTCCTTTTTTTTTTTTTAAAAAAATGACCATTGAGAGTATTCAACAACTGTTGCGAGTTAGGCAACGACTGTTGGACATGACCATTAACTTGCTCTTACAAGTGTTATTCAACCAATGATGGTGGTTAGTTCACAATGGCCATTGGCTAATGAACAATGATCATTGGAGATTCACAATGATCATAGAGACCAACAAAATCAAAATATGGAACTCACAAGTAACTCAACGATCATTGGGAGAAATGCAATGACCGTTAGCCATGTTTTTCAAACAACATTTAGTTTAAAAACAATTTTAAAACTTAGCCAATGAATATTATTAATCAAACTCAATGATATAATCATGAAATTAATTAACATATGGATAGTTTGGTCAATATCATAGACAATTAAAATTGGTGATCAATTCAAGTAATAATGATAAAGTATCACACAACAATAATCATAAATATATTGAAAAGAAGAACCTATTTGAAGCTAATTGATACGATCCGAGGCCAACACCTATAGATCAAATAGACAAGTGCACTTATCGAGTATAGTATAACGTAGGAGTATCGAGTGTTGATCTCTCAAGGACTAAAAGTACTAGTATTAGCTCTTTTCTATTATTTAATCGTCAAATTTAAGTGAATTGATTAACTAATTAAAAACTAAAATAAAATAATTCAACAAACTAGAATAATGAAAATATGAACTAGAGAGAAAAAAAAGTGACCAGTATGACAAAAAACACTTAAGTATTGAATCTCTCTAAAACTTGTTAAGAAATTAAATTTTCCGACAATACAATCTAATTCAATGTTTATGGAACCGTGAAAATTCCTTTAGTATATTAAAATCCTTCTCAAGATCATTAACATCTAATTCTAGTTTGATTAATTGGAATCTCTTCCAAATTAAACCTTAAAATTGTATTATAATTTCTTGAATTTCACTATTAGGTTTGACCCTAATCCAGAGGATTTATGTTATCATATCTTTAGGGGTACATGCAACTCCTTTCAATTGTGTTAAATCTATTAAATAACTTGATTTCTCAATCTAAGTTTATAGAATTATAATCAAGAATCAATATTTTGGATATATTATTTTAAGGAAATTAAAAGCAAACACAATTTAATTCCATAAATAATGAAAATATTGTATTATCTAAAGAAAATCACAATTCAAAACTCATCTTAGGGTTCATCATACCCAAATGTCTAACTAATTTAGTTTATAATGAAATTACTAGCCAACATCAAAATAAAAGAAAAAAAAATAGAAAATTTTTCATGATAAAACACTTGTGTTCTTCAATTCTCTTCAAGCTTGATGGTTGGTCAATAATTATCCACTTGTTGACAGCTTATTCTCCAGAAAAATAATAATAAACAAAAAAGTTCTCTCTAGAAAAATAAAACAAACAAGACTCTCTTTCTTAAAATAATAAAAATAAACCAAAGACTTCTCTTCTATTTATAATCTCCTATTCCTCTTCAAAATAGGAAAAACATCATCCTCTACCAATTAGGAATCCTCCACCAATTAGGAATAATAATAAATCCTTCTTTTTTTGAATAGGAGTCGGTGAAGCTTCCCTAAAAATTTGCTGCACAGATCCTTCTTAAATTGTGTTAGGAAGGGTTGAAATTATGTATGGGAAAATGTCAGAACGAATCCCTAGATTGTCAAATTTATGTTTGGTCGCTAAGTAATTGACATGTGCCTGAAGTTTTCTTTCTATCTAAGATACATTCAGCAAAATCAACATAAAAAAATGCATTCAATTTAAATAAAGAACTCTTAGGATACCAAAGTCCTAATTAGGTGTACCAATAAGATATTTAAGTATGTGTTTCATAACATACAAATGAGACTCATTAGGATTAGATTGATACCTAGCACATAAGCAAACACTGAACTTAATATTAGGTCTAGAGGTTATGAGATAGAGTAGACTACCAATCATACCTCTATATAGTTTTTATATCCACATTCTTACCATGTTTCTCCATGTTTTGCTTGATGTTGGTACTCATAGGAGTTTTGCATTGTTTATTATTTTCCATGCCAAATCTTTGGATTAGTTCCTTTATATATATTGGCTTAGTTGATAAAGGTTCCTTTCTTTCCTTACTTGATTTGTGATCTAGGGAAGAATTTGAGTTTTTCCATCATGCTCATTTCAAACTCACTCTTCATTACTTTAGAGAAATCTTTACATAAGCAAACATTAGTAGCATCAAATATGATATCATCTATATATGTTTGTACTAATAATAGGTCTTCATTCTTTTCCTTAAAAAAGATAGTTGTGTCCACCAAACCTTTGGAGAAACCTTTCTCTATTAAAAAGTTGCTCAACCTCTCATACCAAGCTCTTGGAGCTTGCTTCAAGCCATATAGAGATTTAGTGAGCTTGAACACATGGTTAGGGAAAGCAATGGCTTTCAATATCAAGGGTTTTATTCAACATACACTTCCTTATCAATGTACCCATTCAGAAAAATACTTTTGATATCCATTTAATATAATTTGAAATTCATGTGAGATGCAAAAGTAAGTAAAATTCTAATAGCTTCAAGTCTAGCTATAAGTGCAAAGGTCTCATCAAAGTAAATCCCTCCTTTTTGGTTATAGCCTTTGGTTACTAACTATGCCTTGTTTCTAACAATAATTCAATGTTCATCAAGTTTATTTCTAAAGACCCATTTAGTTCCAATAATGGAATGATTATAAGGTCTAGGAACGAAAGTCCACACTTTGTTCCTCTCAAATTGATTGAGTTCTTCTTTGCATAGTAAGAACCTAATGTTCATCTTCAATGGCCTCATTTATGGTATTAGGCTCTATAAGGCTACAAAAGTAATATTAGTTCATCCGTTTCTAAAAGATGATCTAGTTGTTACTCGACTTGATGGATCATTAATGATAAGATCTATTGGATGATCTTTCTTGAAAATCTAGTCCCTTTCTAGTTGAGTTTGCTTTTCAGTAGGAGTATGAAGAGGTGGATATTCATTTCCTTCATTCCTTATATCTTGTGACTTATCCACATTCTTTCTTTCTTTCTTCTCCAATGTTTAGCTCACTCATAGGACTTGCAACATCATCAATATCTTTTTCTTTCCTTGAAGAAATGGGGTCAGATTCATCAAATACAACATGCATAGACTCTTCTACATTAAGTGTTCTCTTATTGTAGACTTTATACCTTTTGCTAGTAGTAGAGTATCCAAAGATCTCCATATGATGCTTCCAATACCTATAGTAATCTCCCCTAAAGAATAGTGACTTGTGGATGGATCGTGATTCTTCATGACTTGCCATGATCTTTTCTCCTAGCATTTAAGTTTTGATGAAGAGACTAGCTTTGATACCAATTATTGTCTTTTGGTGCCCTAGAAAGGGGGTTGAATAGGGTAATGACAAGTAATTGAAAATAACAACTAAGTGCAAAAATGAATGAAGAATTAAGACACAAGATTTATAGAGGTTCGATACAACTTACCTATGTCTTCTCCTCTAGTATTCCCACTAGAGCCTTCACTATCAAGATAGCTTAAGGTGCTATCGACCACCTTTACAACAATAGTTTTTAGGCACTACCAAGTTATTACAAATAGATTTACAGGTGCTACTAAAACCTTATCCCGAATTAGTTTCTAAGTACTACCTTAAACCTTTCATAAAATATGGTTTTTAAGATCTCCTAACCAAGGGTTTCCTTAAACAAAATATAACTTTAAAGATGAGAATAACTCTGTCATTTAAGAAATAAAACACTTTAAAGTACACTCATAAAGTATGCTTGATCTAGTTGAGAGTATTGAGAGAATATATAGAAAGCTTGTTCTTCAAACTTTATTTTGAAGATAACACTTGCCAGCTTTAAACAATGAACTTCTCTTGATGGCAAGATTACTCTTAGTTTACCATTTTTATTTGAAAATAGCTTTCACAATAGGATACTTATTTAATGAAATGGTTTTCTCTCTTTGTTTTTATTGAGAGCAAGTCTTTTTATAGATTGAAAGAAAGAACTAGTCGTTAGACAAAAAGCTATCTATTCATATTAAAGATGTAAACACTCAGTGCCTATTGGGAATTCTCCATGCTTGTTGTTAAGTCAATAGCCATTATTGATTTCATGAAAATGGATGGTTGTCAAGCAAAATACAACTTCAGTGATCGTTGGTACTAATGAAATGCTCGTAGGGACTAGTCATTAGAGAGAAGTTTGTCTCAATGCTCCTCCTTTGACTTTCTTATTTGTTTATTCAATTAACTTCAATGACTATTAGATATTCTCAATGCCTGTTGGACTTCAATATCAGCCTCTGTTACGATATGAATAATGCTCGTTGTCAATTTTTAGAAAGGTGTGAACTTAATGCTCTATTTTTCTAAGATCTTTAACCGTACATCAATGACTGTTGGTGGACTTCTAATGCTTGTTGAATATCCTCAACGCCTGTTGTGTTATTAAGAGTGCCTCATTAAAGGGTTTAAAAGCTTTAGCTCAATCTAAGGAGCTTTTCCAACGCTCGTTTCAAGATCTTGAAAGTTTTACTCAATTCAAGTCACTTGGTCTAATGCCTATTGAAAAATTAGGATCCACACTTGCTGTAAAATTGCAACCCCATTATAAAGTTCAATATGCATAACTCATGTATTAGAGTTATCCAATGCCTATTGTAGTAGAGAACAATGCCTGTTGTGAGATCAAAAGACTTTGCTCATGTTTGGGTGATATTCCATAACCTGTTGAATTCCTTCAACGCCCATTGCCAGAGTCACAACACTTGTTGAATTATGGCAACACTCGTTGGAATGTCAAGCTTAATCTGCTTGATCTTTACTCTTTCAATACTTAGAGTTTCCAATCATAACTCTTTCTTCAATCATCATGGTTCAATAAATTGATGTACTTACAAGAATTAACACAGATAACTTGGACAAAATGTTAGCTCTTAAATGTGTTTGTTATCTCAAAATAAGAGTTGGCTCAAAAGATTTGACCTATATGATGCTTACACCTATGTATAAGGCTAAAATAGACTAAAATTTTTTTTATGATTTTTGCAAAAGATATGTAGCTTATTTAAGTTTTATTTGACAATCACTATGAGTTATTATAGAAGAAATGTCATTATTAAGATGAATTTGAGATAAATGAATTTGGAGTTAGTTGCTAAGTTGAAAAGTATAACTTATGAGTTTAAGGCAGTTGGAATGCAATAGGATTATATTTTGCATGTATATGGAAATATGTAATCGATCTAGTTATGAATAGATATAATTGTATGAACTTAAATGTAAAAGAATTGTTATTATGCTTTGTTAATTAGCAATGATGAAGCAGTTAAGAGATATGAGTTAGGAATGGTCAAAATAAGTTTAGTATAAAAAGAAATAACTATTTCATTGTTTTTGAGATGCTTCATAATCAAGGATCTTCGTGATCAATATTGATTTTCACATAAAATGGCAAACTAAAGAGATGAGTATGTAAGGCAATTTGAATAAATTTATATGTTGCATAACCAGGGCATTCATTACCAATGTTTGTATTTCATAAAAAGGCATATTAACTCTTCAAGAAAAAAGAAAAAAAAAGAAAAATAGGAAGTGCTAAAAAGAAAGATTAGAACTAATGATCTTATGCACTTACTAGTATTCTTCTTAATGTTAATTCATAAAGGCAATGGTGATCTAAAATATGCTACATCATGATTATGTCTCTTAATGGTTTGGTTAAAGAATTGTTGAGATGTATATGTGTAAAATATAATTTTGTTAATTCTAATTTTCCATGAATAAATGAGTTTGCTTTTCAAGGCAGTAAAATAACATATGTTTGTTTACTTAAATGAGTTCTCGTTTGATGTATCTTTTGTAGTACTTAAGTGATTACTATCGTTAGCATGATGAGGATATGTGTGTTTTGTAAAAGTTATGGAAGAATTTTGGCTATTTATTCTTTGTTACTTAAGGACAAGTAATGGTTCAAGTGTGAAGAAATTTATTAAGCTTAATTTGTTTATAGATATTTAGTGAGATTTGGGCTTGATTTAGTGTTAATCTATATTTCAATTTAGTTATGTTGGATGATTTGGTGTTATTTCTCACACTTGGATGTTTTGTAGGTGTTTTAACAAGTTTGGAGTGAATTTGGACCAAAATAGGCAAAGTTGGCAACATCAGGGACTAAGATGAATATTTGGATGCATCAAGGAGAGGACCATTTTGTCGCGCCTGTGACTAAAGTCGTAGGCAACAACTTCTTTTGGGTCTGATAAGTGTCATATTTATGACTAAAGCCACAGCCTGCGACCTAGGCAAGTTGTAAATTGCTTTCTAGCCTTTTTTTTTGTTTTAGCTCTTTTGAAAGAGTATTTAAAGTCAACACTTAGAATTTTCTATGAGACCTTTTGGGAAGAAAAAAAAATGAGTTTTTTAAAAATCAAAATAAAGAGAAACAAGTTTCAATAAATCAAATTCAAGAGTTAAAGATATCATTAGATCAAGGAAGAAGAAGAAGAGAAGAGGAGATTTCATCTTTCCTTCTCTTATTTCTTATTTTCCTTGTTAAGATGATGTTATTGCTTTTGGATTTATCTTGTTTTATTAATATGTTAAGCAAGATCTTTTGATCAAGAACCTTGATGTAGCCATGGATAATGATTGATTGATTTATGATTTTAATCACTCTGTTAGGATTTTGTTCTTTTGCATGTAAATGGTTTTTAATCTTAATGATTGTGATTGCTTAATCACCAATTACATGACTTATGTTTCATTTATAGATTGAGAGATTGTAAATTGAAATATTCCTAAAATTATTTTCCTAAGATTAACTGACAAGTATAGATACGTATTTAATCTATTGTTATCATTTAAAGGATTGTTAGAACTAATGAGGTAATGCATTTCTATTTCACATTGAGAGATGGTTCTAGATAAACGGTTACAAATTAAGTGACTATTCAAGAGAGAGCCTTAATTAATGAAGAGACAATTGATAGTTACAACTCTTAATCGTACATATCATTGAATGATTAATAATTTCATGATTTTTCATTAGTGAAATCAAGTGTCCTAGGTATTTTATTATAAGGTTTCCTTTTTTAATTGCTTTGTCTTTTGTGACTCAATTGTTAGTTTAGTTTATTTTCACTATGCTAATAGTTTAGATTTCATCTTAATCATTCAACTTTCATATAAAAATAGAATCATTATATTTTAGTACTTATTGTTGTTATCTCTATGGGATGATATTTGCACACACTTATACACTATATTACTTTGATACTATTCTCTTGCGAGTATTTTACAAGGTGGATTTTGAGGAATACTTTAAAGGGATAAAGATAATAAGTGAATTTGAATTTATTGATTGATTTAGATTTACGCCATATAGTAAAGTTAGATATGATAAAAGAAAGGCTTTAATTAGGAATTTTGACATACTAGCTAAAAGGAAAAGAGTCTATCTTCTCACCTAGGGAATGAGCACAATGTTTTAATGTTAGAGAATTTAGGTTGAGAGAGCAAAATATAGAGTTCAAACTTAATCATAATGAGTTCTCACTTTCATCACAAACAATTAGACTCCATACAACTCTTTTGACTCTATAGCTTTAAAGATAAAAGACCCTGCACTTTGAATAATCCATAGGTTAACAGTATGGAATATTAATAGAAAAGTAGAATATATAGACAATTTCACCACATAAGATTTATTTTTCCTTTAGTGCATGGTCTATAAAAGGAAAGTAGACACACTTTGGTTATTATCATAGAGGATAGGAATAATGGCTAAGGAGAAGTGTAAGTTTATGGTAGGTGCTTATTTCATTACAATTGCTTAATTCCTGAAGGTAATTCTTAAGGATGAAGATGGAAGAAGAAAGAACAACCTACCTCCTATATAATTCACGATGGTTCCCAATGAAGCAATTAATGAGAAAATGCTTCTTCGGTTGAGGATAATCAACACCATTTCCTAAATATTTATGCTATTAGATGAGGAAATTCTAAGAAATAAGGAAAAAAGACTAAAAAACTGACGTTAATGTCATGGTAGCAACTAAAGTAGAGGTTACTAAACACATAAGTAAAAGCATTAGAAACAAAACTCTTCCCTCACCTCTTCTATAGCAAACATCTTCCTTATCTCATCCTTTATCCTCTCATTAACAAGGTAATGCAATCCAAGCATAAATTTTACATCGATCGAGGTTATTAAACCAAATTCCCACCATAACCAATATCACGCAAGATGCAGTAGAAAACAAGATAAAGACTTTCAAGGAATGTCACCTTAATGGAGAAAATTTTATATGCCATTTATGAACCATTTAAAGATTAAATTATGAGAGTCTAATTAAGATAAAGACCAAGAAAATAGAAATAAGTTTGAGATGGTTCTAAGGGATTTGGACAAAGAAAAGGGATAATATTGAATCTTAAGGTTCGAATTCTTATTTTGATTATAACAAAAAATGATCATTGTCTAAGTGTTTCATGTGTTGAAATTAGGTCTTTTCAATTCAAATTTAAAGATATTCAATAAGTGTGTCCATCATCAAGACTTATAAGTAATCAAAAATAAGTTAAAAGATTTTACCACACTTAAATTTACAAGTTTCCAAAAGGCCAAGGATACTAAAAGTATAAACTTGAAGAAAAACTAAAGAAAAGTTTCGACAAGTGATTTAATAGTTATGGAATTCCACTTAATGTCCATTGAAAACGCAAAAGTCAGGAAGAATTGAAAATAGTCTATCAGAAAAATCTTCAAAGTACCTTAACAAATTTGCCTAGATAATGAAGGGAATTTAATGCCCATGGAACTGACTAATGTTCATTAACATTAAGTAATAACACATTTAAAGTCCTTACAGATAAGATTGTAGATCCTAATGCCTATCAAAAATTACTAATGTCTATTGAAGTCCAAACAACAACCATGGGAGTATTATAATGAGTATTCAAAGAAAGCTCATTGATAACTCTAATAGTATAGTGAAGAGCATAGTGAGGCCATTGGTAATTCAATGACCATGAAAGAATTCCAATACATGTTGACAAGAATGATTGTTGATAGGACTAGAGGATATATGAAAGCCATTTTGAGTTGTTATGATTTCGAAGCCTCTGGTATGTATGCCAATGCCAATTGAAGGAGAATAAGTGTCAATTGTCAGAATTATATGAAGTCAAAGCACTATGTGTCTATTGGCTAGTTTTTAGAGGTTGGACTATATAATGACATTCCATTCGACCTCCTAGAGGTTACTATCTCTTCCATCTAAGTTTATAACTCTCTCAAGTGCTTTACTTGTATTCCCTAACCTTCGAACTTATTAGGTTTTAAAACTTATATCAATATATCTAAAAAGTTTTATATATATATATATATATATATATATATATATATA